>JAAZTK010000819.1:0-17178 GCA_036507255.1 Megalothorax incertus
AATATTATATGGATATTTGATTGAAAAAATTCAATATAAAACTTTAATAAACGTTAACTCAAAAGAGAACGGGCTTTCTACACGGTTTACCCGTTTTATTTTTTGTAGAGATGTGAGCCAATAATCAGTAGTATTTCCTTAAGAAAACATCGCAATATATTCACTTGTTATCCGAAAAAAAACTGTTTAAAAATTAAAAAATGATTCGTTCAGCCATCAGAAGATTCACAAACTATTCAATTCTCAAGAAGCAACATAAAACAATTTATGTTCAACAAAGTATAGCCAAATACTCTGTAAATATTGCATCAAAATCTGAACCCAGTGATGAAAAATCCCCCGAACAAATCCAATTGGAAATCCCTGGGCTAATTGAGAAGCTCTCATTGAACCAATTATGGTTGCGCCATCATTGTCTGTGCACCGAATGTTTTAACTTTGACACCCATCAGAGGAATGTAATTCCTGCCAATTTACCCAAGGACCCTCTCGTTACTAATATATTGACCTCAAAATCGAGAGGAATTGAAATCACTTGGAATGATGGGCATAAATCCCAATTTGACCTCAAATGGCTTCTCAAAAACTCGGCAAAAAATTTGAGGAAACCTTTCCAACCAAGACGCCTTCAGCCTCAAAGTTTATCCACCCTCCCTTGGCCATCATTCAAACCCCTTCCTGATGATCCTTTTGACATGGCCATTAGCTATCGTGATCTAGTGGAACCAAATTCAGATCTTGGGCTTTACAATTTAATTAAAAGTATTCTCGATTTTGGATTTGGGCTTGTCTTGGGTTCCCCCGCAGATGTAAAGTCAACCAAAAGGGCTGTTCAAAGGTACCTAAGAATTGTCGAAAATGCAATTCCTCAGTCCTTTCTATGTATTATATTAATCCTTTCCAGAATTGCAGAGCCAATGTCTACAATATTTGGAAAAGACATGTGCTTATCTTCATCAGGTCTGGAATTCAGTGACACTGCATATACTTCTGAGAATATTTACCTTCATACTGATAATACCTATTTTTCCGAACCTTCAGGGTAATTGAAGCTCAGATGCTCATGTATTCGATATAAATAATTTATAAATGACATATACTTATTTGATCCACGATTAGATTGGAAATATTTCACTGTCTGGAACATCAAGGAGAAGGAGGCATCAATTCAATTGCAGATGGCTTCCGGATTGCTAAACAGCTTTGGGAAGAAAGGTAGCTTTTTCTAATATCGAATATTAAATTAATATTAACAATATTAGGCCTGATTATTACGAAGTCCTCGCAAATATCTCCATTCCATTTCAATATATTGAAAAGGGAAAGCATTGTTTTCTCCAACAGGATGTTATCCTCACGCATAATTTTGATAGCGGGCTAATTGAAAGGATCAGGTAGGTTAATTAGTAAAGAGTAAGTATTGTAGTAATTTCTCTAATTTGCAAACTTGTAGGTTTAATCCTCATGATATTGGAACCCTTAACACAATCCCTCTTGAGGAAATCCCACTCTTCTACCAAAGCCTCATCGACTTTTCCAAACGGATGGAATCCTCCTCTATTTGGTTGAAATTGAACCCTGGGACCATAATCTTTCTGGATAATTGTAAACTATCTATATTTTTTAATCAATTGCTGAATCTAAAAAATCTCTTATGACTCTTTAGGGCGAATGTTCCACGGGAGAAGGTTTGCTGCTTTTATCCAATATTTTTTTCTTTATGCTACATTTAAATTTTAAATTACTTCATTTATTTTAGCAAATACACTGGATTAAGGACTCTTGCTAGTGCTTATATTTCAAGATCTGATTGGCGTTCTAAAGCTAATTTCTTGGGTCTTCTTTGATATCCTTGCGTGAACTTTTAATTACTCTTAATTAACTATCAATCTGTTTTTAAAACATTTTATTTTAATCACATTGTTCAACATTGCTTATAAATATTACACCAATATGACGTGTATTTAGGATAGATAACAAAATAATATATCAACTCTTACTACTTCTAAACTATTTTTCCAGATACTCTCAATAAATTATTATCCTGTAAAATGTTTTTAACTGGCTCGAATGTTTGATTGCATAAGGATATGTAATAAGTGGCTTATTTTTTTGTGGTTTGATAATTAGAATGACGCTCAAAAATATACATTAGGTACTTTCTGTTTGTACGTTCATTTGAAAGTCATTACAATTAAAATATAAATAGGTTTCTGTGCAAGTAGTAGATGAAATGTTCAATAAACTGTTGAAATTCTTTAAAGGGGTAATTATAAGAATCTAAACTCTAAAATATCAACTCTAAAGTATTTTTAACCAACAAGATTAATGTCGGAGTTCTTTTGACACTTCAAATAGATTGGAGAAAGTCATCTTAACAGCTTCCATATATCCGAGTTTCATATAGGGGAGATTATGTTTCTTTGCTAGGGCCATGACCCTCGGTTGTATTTTTCTCTGATTCTTTTGGGGCATTGTTGGGAATAGATGATGTTCAATCTGATAATTGAGGTATCCTAAAATGAATAAAAGTTCTCAGATTACATCTTTCCCCCAAGTAAGAAAGTAAAATTTACCCATCCACCAATCGACAAGGAATGAAGGTTGAATATCCGCCGTATGAATTAAAGCATAGTCCACCCAATGTGTAGGTTTTGTTGTAACCGGGAGGTGAGTGTGAGAGAGTGCAAAGTTTCCTATTGAGGATGTGAATGGAATGATAAGAAATAGTATGCACTAATCAAAGAAATATCTTACCGAATATATATACGGAAGCTAGCCAAACACTTATAAAATAATTGAGCCATCCAATCTGATATGGGATGAGGAGATAGTGGAGCATCATAAAGCTAAACTCGAGAAATCTTCCACGGCTGAGCGAGTACCTCGGACTTTTAATAAAAATTGCATGAACAAGATATCGTAACTTACATAATACTAAGAATAAATGTAGTACATAATCATATATTTTTTCATTTATCTTACTGGAGGTATATCTTCCAAAAGAAGGCGACTAGAAATGTATCAATTGCCGTAAAGAGGAGTGCTTGATTCTATATACAATATATGCGTTCATTTATTTATCAATGAGCCTGGAATTGTAATTTTGTTGAAATCCAACCTGAATAAAAAACCCTTTCCCGTCCTCTGGCTTTTTTACAACTTTGGCGTTAAACGCAAGGAATGGTAGAGTATTCAGATCCACATCCTTCTCAATTCGTTCTGGAGGAAAAAATGCATTTAAATTATTCAATTATGCCCCATGTACTATCATTAATGAAACTTACGTGGCATTGCGTGATGTCTAATAAAGATTCAATAAAAGAAAATGGTTAGTTTATTGCATAATTAAAAATAGATTCCAATTGGGGAGATATGCAAATATTTACCGATTGTGCTGGCTGGACCACCAAGAAGCTGACATGCCATTCCCAGCACCTTTTAATTAAAATATTCTAAAAGCTATCTTTTTGTGTATCACAATACAATTTTCCATACCGTAAATTATCATTTGAAGAAAGCGATCCACGTTGGGTTTCCCCGTCAAGCTGTGATGTCCACCTTTGATTAAAATAGGAAAATATTTATGAGACGATCATTTGAAAAGGAATTAAATGATTTCCTCTAATACCCTCATGCATAAGCCAACCAGAGCGTCCTTGATAAAACGCAAGAGATATGAGCCCAAGAACGGTAAGTTGGGGGATTTGCCAGGAAATCAAATAAAGTCCCAATACAAGGAAAGTGACAAGCTCGGAAATCCTGTAGACTACATGGACCAGATCCTGAAATAGAAAAAAATCTTCAGGGGTCATACTTATCAAAAATTTGATTTCTTACAGGTTTGAAAAGCCCTTCTTGCTCCAATTCTCGGTATAGATTCACAAAATCATTTGTGAGGGCATCATGCCTCTCTTTTTCGGCCTGAGTTAGCTCGTCTAATGAGTATAAAATATTAATTTCCAAAACCTTATCAATCAATATTATTCTTACATTCTTTAACATCCGCTGGACGTTTCGGCAATGAGTTCATAATGCCCATAACCCTTTTCGTGGACCTCTTGTGGAATTGCTGGACTGCTGCTGTAGAATCCTCTCCATTTTGTGTGTAAAATTCTATGATTCTTCCACCCTGAATTAAAGGATTGCAAAATGAATATAGGTCAAAAGATTCGGATTTCAGAAATTCGGATAATATCTTAGGATTAGAGCTTAAATTACCGGATGCCTTTTAATCCAGTTTGTGACATCGTAAAAGTACCCGTCGTAGAGGAGCTCCTTCTTAACGGAGGACTGTTTTCCACTAGAATTCTCCATTTGTGAGTCTAAAATTAAATAAAACTCGATTTAAGTAATTATACAATATAGCCAAGTTAAACTAATAATATGAAATAGGTAGCCACTTTAAAATGGTTTTACTTTTCAAACGTAGTGTATGTAACTTATGGGTTTATAACTTGTTGCTATTCTATTCTGAGGTGAAAAAGGGGAATACTATAATATTCCTCCTATGTAATATATGGGTATTCTTTAAAAGCTACTATGGATAATGGTATAATAATATTAATATTAGACAAACCCCCTTAATTTGGAGCAACTTCCCAGAAATCCTTAATTAATCTTTACTGGCCAAGTTTAAGATATGGATATTAGACAAGACATACACAGACACGTCTACAGATTCGTGCATTTTTATAATTTGATCACACCATTCGATTCCAGCCCCATACATTAGCTAGTAACTGATATACCTATCTCTAATCTCTAAACTCCTATTTCTTAGTATTACTAATACATATATTTGATTCAATTAGGGATATTCTAACTTCCTAACAAGTTATAAGTTATAAGTATAACCATATATCCTTTTAAGATTTTTCAAGATCAAAGATCGCAATAAGTTTGCACGCATTCGACGTAGGATTAATAAAGTGTAATTCGGAATTCCACATATAACTTGTAAATGAAGCTACCTTAATGCCTTAAAGGATTAGTATTATCTAGTACCTTGTAGTAGCTTACCTACTACAATATATAGGATATACATACCAGCTAGTATTATACTAATATTATACTAATACAATAATATACCTAATATATTCGAATCCTAATATACATATTTAAAGAATATTACGCGATATTCATTCTCAATTGAAGATTTAATGGCCTGAGAATTTCTCTTTAATGAGTATTTATAAAACTAATATATGTAGGTCTACTACAAAGTAATATATCGTATTACTAATACCTAGTACGGTAGGTACTGTATGATATGTCAATTTGTTTATTTCAAGTAAGTACGTTAAGTCGATAATGAACTTGAGGTTATCATGAGAAAAAAAGATAATTGTCATATACAATATATGGTATATTTAGTTCTACAGTTATGCTACTTATATTGTATCAGTATTATTTCTAAACAAAAAGTAATTTGTAAATTAGTGGTCAGACGGAAACTGTCCCTCTTGAAAGGTTTGTTCCGATTAATCCTCTTAAGTATAATATTTGAAATGATAATTTAATTATTAATTTATTATTGATTCAATATAGTATTTATACTATTAGTGTCTACGAGTATTACAGAAGAGCTTAAAATGCTGTCCGGAGAAGGTATATAATGAATATTTAATGAATATATTTGACATGCAATTGTATTCAAAATAAGTTTACCCTTTTTGCGAAGAAGTGGAGTAGACTCGAAAACTCAAGAGCCGCTTTAATTTCCTTTGTTTGCTTTGGGTCAGATCAACTTAAAAAGAAGTGCACTTTAAAGCTTTAAAGAGATTAATAATGTGGGTAATTTGTAACAAATCAGGGAAATTCCATGTACTTTTTAGACCCAATTTATTTGAGAAATGAGATAGAAGAGGGATGAGGGACAGCTGGTTTTTCCTATACACTTTGTAGTTTGTACTCCTCTTGCACCTGGAATGCGAGAGAGAGAGTCGAGAGGAGGGATTTCAAGTCTCGTACGAGCACCTCCAAATCAATAAAATTCAAAAGCCGGTTCCTCTTTATATAATAGTGTATAGAGATAGGAGGAATCATTCGTTGAATGGGATAGGTTCCTGAGTCCCTGACTTGCTCCTACTCCAGTAAACTTAGGAATTCCAGGGTTCTTCAATTTCAAAAGCTAACTATCAGTCTATCATATTGTACAATAGTATTAGGTATGTCAGGAATGATATACCTACATATGTATGATTGAAACGAGCTGAGGTAATCCGAGACGCGTTATTTCTGTTCGATTCGATTGTTTTTCTACTTTTCTAACTAACTACATATAAATTATATGATATAATATCATAAGATCTAAATCAATTTATCAAATACGGGAAGAGATGCATGTCGGGTTCTTAAATACCTTAATCAAAGCACTACTTACTAACTTAGGAATCCTAAGTTAGGATTAGTTAATCAAAATTCCTGTAATCCTTAATCCTTATCTCATAAGTAGTATTCGTATTATATAGTACCATTTAAGAAAAATACTACAAGTAATTATAATGATCAGAATTTTATTTTATTTTAATTATGCCTCTAGATCATTTAGGATTAGATAAGGATAAGTAGGCATTCCAAAATTTATTTAATTTTAAATGAAATTCGATATTACTCGAGATAGTTAATTTACAAAGTTAGTTAACTTTTTATTTTACATTCTGACATTTTGAATACACTAACGAAGCACACCTATCCTCTACTAATCCAAAGAAAGTTATACAATATCGGTACATATAGATTCATAAAATAGTACTACGATATATCGGATATTGGAATTTTGTTAAGTTTTTAACATTTTTACACTAATTGCAAACGATTCAACTCTAATATTTTAATTGCAGAATTAATTATCTATATACATAAAATAATGACTTGACACAGACTCTTGAATAGTAACAGATCTCTTTTTTCAAATGGAACCAGGAAATTAATCCCCATTTTTAATGTCCCATAATAACTCCAAGCCCAATCCCCGCAGCAAATGAAATTAAAAATGCTTGAAGTTCCTGGGATCTCAAATCTTCTCCATACAGGAATTTATTATACCACCTCGTTGCACGCCTATTCCCTTGATTCATGACACTTTCTGCCTTATCAATTGCTTTCTCCATCTTCCTTTCCATCTGTCAGAAAGAAGTATAAAAGAAATATTCAAATGATTAATGAATGCCAGAGATCAATTGGATTTGGAAGATAAGATGCGGATTTTATTCGTAAAATCAGATTAAATTAGAAAGACGAGATTCAATACAAAAATGGTCACTGGACTTAGAAATAAGAATGTATTAGCTATAAAATATTACTAGATCTGAAATCTGAATATTTAATGTATTATTTACAAAGAAAGGTGTATATATAAAAAAGCTTAATTAGGAGAAGGCAACGCCAATTAAGAAGCCACCGGCAAACCCAACGCCAGTATATGGGTAGGCGCGAACTAATGTGCGAATCTACAAAATAAAAAAATAAAGGACTCTTTTAGAACAATTGAAACTTGAAAGTTAGATTTATAAAGACATTCAATCATGCAATGGGATTATGGGACAAACGAGTGCAAACACAAACATAAGAATAGGTTTTGATGAAATAAAATACGAGACAATAATGATTCAATCCCTACAAAATTAAGCCATTAAAATATTTGGAACATACCTTATCAGTCCAGTTTTGCTTCTTGATAACTTCAGTTTGCATCTCTTTTGATACTCTTTCTACATCTTTGTTAATTCGACTCCAATTAATCTGAAGAGTTGAATAGAATTTCAGATTCTTAGATGTAATTTAGATCCTCAAACTTTAAAATCCATAATATACACTCACATTAATGTATCCCTTATAATTTGCAACCTAAATTATGTGTTTAAATAAAGACAATTAATAACAATTAGCTTGAAAATGTACAACAATTACTTGAATAAGAATAATCCCTCCGCCAATGGACATTGCAGCAACTTTTCCAACTTTGGCCAACAAGAATCCACTCAGCCTAAATAAAAATGCAATCAAAATTTCAATTAATGTTTAATTAATCATTAGCTATTTATTGTACCATCCAGAAAGTCCACCAAAGAGCATTTGTTTCGTCATTTCATTATCTCCGCTATTTGTGACCTTATCCAACCAATTTTCAACCTCCTCCAGGACGTCATCCTTTGCTTTTGATGTGGATGGTTTATCTGTTTTTGCAGGCATCTTGAACCTGTAATAGACAATTATATTAATTAGTTTATAAATGCAATGTCATCAAAAGGTTAATGCGCATTTTATTTTTGACACCTATTAAAAAATATAAATTATATAACAATACCTTTTTATCAAAGATGATTAAAAAACACAAGAATCCCTCGTGGTAATATACACTATGAAAATCAAGGTCAATCGGGTCAATTAATGACACTTTTGTGGCCAATTTAATTAAAATTTTTTGAACGCCCAAAATAAATTTTGCCTATTTGAATTGAGGATACTTTACCCAGCGTTTAGTTCACTTTTCAAAATCCAAAATTCAAAGTCATTGCCTTTTGAAAAAAAAATTAATTTCAAGAATTATTTCTTCAATTAATTTAAAGTAATTAGACCATAATTACAATCATCATCATCTCCGTTTAGCACTTGAGGAGGTCACCGGAGTAGAGTTGCAAAAATGGTCCTTGAATCAACAATGATTTGGTAAGTTCATTTAACTTTCAAAATTCTGAAATTAAAATTTAAAATATGTATTTCATTCTACTTTGATGGCAAGCATGCAAATTAATTAATTATTTCTTTTAATTTCAGTGTCGACGACAGCGATTTTATGAGGAATGGAGATTTTGTGCCAACTCGTATGGCAGGTAATTAGATTTTATAAATTTCATCATGTCTAATCTGCAATTTATTTAATTTAATTCGGTGTTTAATTAACAATTCCTATGTATTTATTTTTAAGCTGTCCAAGATGCTGTCAATTTAGTATCCTATGCAAAAACACGGGCCAACCCTGAGAATAACATTGGGCTATTGACTTTAGCTAGGTAAGATTTTGAAATATGATACTAGCAAAATTCTAATGAAAAAATCTAATTATTTACAATTTTTATCTAGCTCGGAAGTACTAGCTACACTTACAACGGATGCTGGGAAGTTAATGTCCAAAATGTTGGCCGTTCAACCTGGAGGAGAGCTAAAGTTTCTGTCTGGGCTGAGGGTTGCTCATTTAGCACTAAAGCATCGACAGGTTCATTGCATATATTCTTAATTTCATATCCCTATTCAAAAGTACTTTTATTAAACTTCTCTAATTTCATTTATCTATATATCATTATCCTATTACAGGGAAAGAACCACAAGATGAGGATTGTTGCATTTGTCGGAAGTCCAGTTGACATTGGGAATCAAGCGGAGCTTGTCCGCTTAGCTAAGCGTCTGAAAAAGGAAAAAGTGAATGTTGACGTGATTTCCTTTGGAGAAGATAATTCAAATGTTTTGCAAACATTTGTGGACACTCTCAATGGGAAGGATGGAGTTGGCTCTCATTTGGTGGTGGTTCCACCAGGGCTTAGTTCTACACTTACGGATGCTCTAAAAAATTCTCCAATTATGCAAAATGAGGATGGGAATCCAATGGCTGGTGGATTTGATGATTTTGATCCGAATGAGGATCCAGGTACTTGTTTAATTTCAATTTTAAATGATTAAAATTGACATTCAAATTCAAACAGAGCTTGCTTTGGCTCTCCGAGTCTCAATGGAAGAACAANAGTCTCAATGGAAGAACAACGTGCAAGACAAGAGCAATCAGGGCGAGGAAATGCTACAGATCAACCGAATGAAGGGCGTAAGTTGCACTAAATTAGCATTTTTTGCCAAGTTTAATGTTTTCTTTTAATTATTGCAGCATCAAGTGAGGAACAAATGCTCGAGAGGGCTTTGGCAATGTCAAGAGATCCTGGAAGTGAAGCTTCTGGTAGTACTTCGGCACGGCCTGCTCCTCCTGCGGCTTCACACTCTGACTTTTCAATGATGTCTGAGGAGGAACAAATTGCATATGCTATGCAAATGTCAATGAGTGAATCCGCTGCGGCTGAAATTAAAGTTGAAACGGAACCAATGGATGTTGATACAACGGCTCCTGCTGGTTCTTCTACACATGATCAAGATGAGCCGGAAAAAATGGACACGGAGAAAGAGGAGAAATCACAGGCTATACAAGATGCATCTGACCTCGCTTCGGTCCTTGAGGGTATTCCTGGAGAGGAGAGTAACCCTCCAAAACAGACCGCCACTAAACCTGGTGTGACTAAACAATCCTCAACTGAGAAAAAATCCCCAGAAAAGAAGCCGGAATCACGAGGAGGGAGCCGAAAGAAATAATACTTGCTTTAAGATTATGGGAATATGTATCGTATATCAATAATTTAATAATTTATAAAGGGTATTTGAACATTTTACCTAATAGAATTTATACCTACATAAATTATTTGCACCTAATGTCTGTAGGTTTTAAAAAAATTTCGGTTTAAAATAGTAGCTTTCAAGTTTCAAGTATGGCAAATTGGCAATTTCAAAATTACCAAATCGGATTTGAGCAGGATCAGAAAGAATTGCTTTTAAATTAATTTAGGGTTAGTACTAAGTCTAACAGAAAGAATCTACAATTTATCTGAATTCTAAAATCCCAGCTTTTAATTAGTCCTAATTAGGTAAATATACCATAAATAATATTTAATACATTTATAAATTAAAAATTGTGTAATTGGATACTTTGATTATCGGAATATCAATAAAGATAAACAATTTCATAAAATTCTTGATAAGAAATTCAATTTCAACATAAAATTTCATAATATAAAATATTCGATTGTACAACCCTTTACTTCTCCTAGATTTAAAGTTTAAATTTTAAACTAAAGATTTCGAATTATAATATCAACCTATCAATATCTACGTAGAGATTTGAGTTAGGTAATTTATCTAAGTTAGATAATATATAGTCATCATTCATTAAAGGTCGTAAATTCACGGAACTCTAAATTCGTCCCAATTTTATGGTCTTTAGATCAAAAAAGTTTTCAAAAGTTGACATCCGGGATACCTGGCCCATATATTAGATACAAAAGTAAACCAAAAAAATTATGATCAGATATTCCTCGATAACCTATCTATATGATCGAATAAAGGTTTGAGTTTCACACCGAAAAGCTCCCTTGTCCTCTAAGGACAAACTACTGGATTTTGGGGTATTGAAAGTTATTTGCAAGGAATAACTCCATTGCATTGGAAAGATATGATGTGATCAAGATGGAAAGATATATGGGTACAACTGTTTTAAACCCGAAAAGTCCACTCCTCGACCTCTACGAGGTCACTTCCGGTTTTTCGGGGATTTTTATATAAATTCCTCCCCGATTGGCCTATATTACGTGTAATAAGTCTAATAACTCATTGGAAAGCCTATGATTAGTGCTATTCACTAGCGTGAAGCCCGAATATAATTCGGGTCCTATTTCTAGTATTAAATATTTGAGAAAATTTTAGAGCGAATAGTCTGAAATCGAATACTGTTTATATAAATGACAGTGGGTCAGTTGATGTCAGTTTCTCTAAAGGCAAACCCTAGTCTGTGAGTCGACTTCACTGTTTGGAATCTGAGGGATCACGTGTGAAAAATTCTGCATGATCTCAACAAGCTCATGCTGAGGCTGAAGCCCAGATTCTAGAAGAAAAACGGAGTTTCTCCGGGATTATCACTTTATCCCATCCAATAGCATTTGATGCAAGTGAATGAATTTTGGAACGCTAGTCATAGGCTCATTGCACTGTAGTGAAAACGCCAAAACGATCATTAACTGGATATGGGACCTTGTGAAGGAGACTTCCGATCCAAAGTTTAAAATGTAGGGTACCTACTCATGTCAGAATAGTATATTTAATTTTGTATGTCTATTCAATAGATATATAATACTATTCCTAAGGACCTAATGTATTCTATCAACATTCGAAAGAATAATGCAGCTTCAATCCTTGGCGTCCAAGTCAAGGATTGCCGTTCCAATCAAATAAGCCTGAAAAACCTCACCTCTCTCCGAGAGAGAAATGTAACATTTTTTAGGTCAAAATTTCTGTACGTCAATGGATATTAGATTTCATTTTGTATAAAAAGAGTGAATGAAAGATAGGAATTTAAGGAAGGTCCGTAATGCAACAGTATTTCCGAAATATAGGAAAAATGAAATTTAATCTCGAATTTAATATCTTTTATTGTTTATTTTAATCCTGCACTAATGATTAGGTTTTGTCTCCACAATATCTTGACCGATTTTTGACTTTGAGTAGGCAAAAAAATAAATTATAAGCTATATATAAACTCAAATAAATTTTGCAAAACATTTGAGAGCTGAGGGATTCGAACCCTCGCCTCCGAAGAGACCAGCATACTCATTTAACCACCTGAAGCTGGCGCCTTAGACGTTACCTCGGGTCATCCAAACAATCAATTAAGGACTCGACTCGACTTCAATTTGAGTCTTTGAGATACTTGCACGGGAAAAGATCCATTTAAAAGTTCTTGGTGTGGTATACTAGGTTGTCACCTCCAACAAGTCCTCTCCTCTGACCTCGATAAGGTCATTTTGGGTTTTTCGGAAAATTTTTAATAACTCCCTCCCCGTTTGAGCTGTGCGTGTGATATTAGTATATTGGGAAAACTATTTATTAATTCAAGTAGTACTTAAGTAGTACTTAAGTACTACAAAAGAATTGTATTATTGCTCGAATTTATCCGGGCATATTCACTAGTTTTGCAAAAATAAAATTGATTTGGACTCTTTTAATGGATTTCAATATCAACTCCAAGAAAAATACGTTAATATGACCTCTAAAAAAAGTGCAAAAATTTTGAGAGCGGAGGGATTCGAACCCTCGCCTCCGAAGAGACCAGTAAATCCAAATTCAATAAAAATTCACCTGAAACTGGCGCCTTAGACCTCTCGGCCACGCTCCCCCAACATAAATATGAGAATGTTTAAAGCTCGTAATATGAGGATATGAAGGATTCCGAGCTATTTTTTTAAGACACTCGACTCGGAATTAAGAATCCCTTTCGATTTAATATAAATTCTTAATTCTGAGTCATTTTTTGAAAATTCTTTTATTTGCCTTAAATTCTTTCTGAATATCTATGTATTTATAAAAATTTCACAGATTTCTCCCTATACCCCAACCAATTGCATATTATCTCTAGCAAAATGAAATTATGAATTTCAATGGGAATATAAAGTTCCATTGCTACTTGGTTAATTATAATTTTATACTAGTAGCAAAGTTTATTAATAAAGCGCTGGAGATATAGTTGGAAAACTCTAATGTTAAATTTTATTTGTAGATAAGCAATTGACCCAAGTATCATAGAAACCTTATTTTAAGGTTGCCCAATGCTCAAAATTATTTTGAAAATAATTCAAAAATTTCGGATCGGATCACATTTCAACAGGATGTGATCCGATTTGATCCAATGTTAAATCCCATAAAGAAAATGTCGATAAATTTCTATGTCCAAAAATAATGACTTGACGACGTTTGAAATATTTTTAGCTATAATTTCGCAGAAATAAAAATAAGTGGCTTTTTAAATCTGAAAATAGCATCTTTTCTTGAATTGCACATTACTTGCCCTTTTCTAGTAGTACAATACAATACATCAAAATGACAGTTTGTTCAATTTGCGATCGTAATTCACGGAATGCAACGACAAGGCTGCCAAAGGTCAGCTTTCATCATTTCCCTCCTAATCCTGAGGTCACTTCGGCCTGGAAGCGGGCTTGCAACCTCCCGGAAAACTTTAAATCTTTAAATGCTCGGCTTTGCTCATCCCATTTTAACCCTGAAGATTTTAAGAAAGAAGGAGGGAGACTTTTGCTAACTTCAGTTCCATCAAAATTCCTACCATCTCGCACCGAAAGTAGGCAAAAATTTAATGATTGTTTTGTTTTGATTGTTAAATTATATTAAAATTATTCTATCTTGATAGGTTTAATCATTTCACTTCCGGCGGCCACCTCCTCCCTGAGGAAATCAAATATTTCTCTTCGGGGGAAAGTGAAAAAAAGTCTCTCATTGGCAGAAAAACACTCCAAGGCCAGGAAATCCCTCAACATCCACTGGAAATCCAAGTTTCTCATGGCCCAAACCAAATGGAAGCTCAAGGAAAGGGGATATCTGAACCAAATTGCCACCCTGAAATCTCAAGTCAAGAGGATCAAGTCTGAAGCAAAGGAAAAGGTATTGTACTATATTGTAACATATAACTTTATTTTATCAATCAAATCAGTCAATATTACATTTTATTGTCTTCTTAGGTCCTCACAACATATGGAAAGATCTTTTCAGTGGAGCAAAGGAGGATGATCGAGGAGGGGAACTCTAAAACCTGTTGGTCGAGTAGCACTATGTCCAAATCTATCGCTCTTTGGGCTCAATCTCCAGCAGCTTACAATACTCTTAGGACTCATTGGAGTTTACCACTGCCTTCAAATAGTACCATCAGAGGGTAAGCTTTTAAATAATAAATATTTTATGTACCGTTTACTGAGTCGTTTAACTTTTTTAATATCTAGGTGGTGTTCAAAGATTGAATTTGAGGAGGGAAAAGTTCTGGAGTCCTCTTTCCATATCCTCCGGGAGTTGTGTGGAGATGACCTATTCCAGAAGCAATGCATCGTAGCCTTTGACGAAATTTCCCTCAACGACATGGTCTGTTTTGACCAAAAACGCCAGAAAATCATGGGACCACATAAGAAAATGCTCGTGGTTGGGCTTAAGTGTGTGTTCTCCGGAAGGAAGATCCCCATATTCTTTGCCTACGATCGGATTCTGGATAAAGAGACTCTGGAGGAAATCTTATCAATGGCCGAACGCTACGGGTTCAATGTCAGAGGTGAGCATAATTGAATATTTCTCAAAATGAATTGATTTTCAGATTTTTTAAATTCCAGGCTTGGTCTCAGACCTTGGTGGACCGAACAGAGGCTTCTGGAACACCCTCGGCGTCAACCACAATCAGCACTTTTATCAGCCAAACCCTGAAAATGGCAAGAAACTTTACTTCTTTGCCGACTTCCCTCACCTTATGAAACTCTTGAGGAACCATCTACTCGATGACGGCTTCACTTTGAGGGATGGTACGAGGGTGGACAGAGAAGCCTTTGAAAATCTGATTGACCTTGATTCTAATGAGATGCGGGTTTGTTTCAAAGTCTCAAAGAAACATCTAGATGTCAAGGGCTTTCGGAGAATGAACGTCCGGATGGCGTTTCAGCTTTTTTCGGGGACGGTAGCGACAGCCATGAAGACATTCTTTCCAGAGAACGAGAGGATCGCCAGATTTGTACAATTGATCAATGATGGCTCTGACATCTCAAATGCTCGCTTTCCGTCTTCTGATCCCCAAAAGGCACCTTTAGGCATGCACCTCGAGGAACAATTCAGAATCCTCAACGAGCTCGCCTATGAAATTGGGGGGATGACTGTAGGGAATCGAAATACTTTGTTGCCTTTTCAAGAGGGCTTCCTCGTGACAATTGCATCATTTAAAGCTCTCTTTCTGGAGCTCAAGGAGGATGTTGGAGCCACCTATTTACTTGGTTCCAGGATCAATCAAGACTATATTGAGAGCTGGTTTTCGAGTCTGAGAGCTTTCGGAAGAGCGGGTAAGTTATATCTTTATTCATTTCATTTAATATAATATTGTTTTTAAATTCATGACACTTTTCAGGTACAAATCCCACCGCACTTGAGGCAAAACAACGGCTGAAGCTGGTTATGATCTCTCGAAATGTTGTCTCGAAGAATACAAATGTGACATCGGAAGATCAAAATCAGGGAGATGTCCTTCAATCCTTGATGGAGCTGGATAAGCACCGGGAAAAGAAGGATGTCACTGCTCTTTATCTCCTACATAATGACGTGGATTTTGACATCCAGGAAGAGATCTCACCCCCTGACGTCACCCCTGAATCCTGGACAGAGTTTAACAATTCCCTGAGCCCAACTGAAAAGGCAGAGTTTGGGGGTGAAGAGTACGTGGCAGGTTACTTGGCGTCCAAACTTAAGGATAAGATCCCGGATCTTTACTACTCTGCAACACTGGAATCGAGGCTACCTGAGAGCTGGGTTCAAGTTTCTTCAAGGGGAGGGTTGACGGTTCCGAGCTACGATTTAATCAGCCTCTTCAGATCCATGGAGGAGGACTTCAAAGATCTACATCAAGTGAAGGAAGGATCAAAGTGGCCACTGTGCTATGATGATAGGGTGATCGACCGTTTAATTGCCCGTTTGACTTTTAAATATACGAATGTTGATAAAAGATTGATCGATTTGTATGCTCGTACCCGTACTCATATTCGTGTTAAGTACATAAACATGTTAATTAGCCTCAAAAAGCCAGATAGAAACCTCAAATGTAATTATTGATTGTTGAAGCTATTTGTGCAAATTCATGTCCTATTATCTGTACTTTAATAAACTTTATTCAGAATTATAATACCTATTTTAAAATCTCAAATCTTTTCGCATTTTAACCTTTATTTGACAAATACATTTAAGAGTTTACGACTTCCGTTATAATTTGAATATTAGGAGTTTGGAAATAATTTTTATATCGTTAGATAGCCATTGATTAGATGAACATAATAAGCCCAAAGTCCTTTTAAAATAGTTGATATCGGTTGAAATGGCATTGTGTTAGAGTTTAAAAGATTCCTATATATAATTATAGGCATATGTATGGGCATTCTTCTAATTCATCCGAAGATTTCAATTAGAGCAAATATTTGATGACATTTATTTCAATTAAATGTCATACAGGTCAATTTATTGATTTCCAGTTTGCCTAAAAGTGACCTATGTCTAGCAATTAAGATTGAAAATGCTAGTCAGAAATCAGAATTGTCGGTCAATTGAGCTGGTATACTATACATGTGTACCTAATCGTTTAACTTTTATATTTCCATTATTTTTAAATCAAACTTATTAAGAACTCGATTCTCCAAGCATTATTGCAAAAGGAACGTTTTAATAGACTCAAATACATTTTCAAGTAACGCAAATTGTCAATAGCAAAAAATTGCAATTTTGAAATATTTCAAATAGAATTCCGAGCATTGTGCAACCTTAACTATATATTTTATGATACTTGGT
>JAAZTK010000820.1:0-17171 GCA_036507255.1 Megalothorax incertus
ATTTGAACGGCGTCTCGTCGTCACTTCATGACTCTCGATGGAGTTGTCAGAGGTGGACAGATCAGATGGTGAGAGACTTGACCTTCGTGGATGAGATGTGGCAGAGGTGACTTGAGGGCTCCTTCCAAACTCGAATATGTTAATTGGAGGGATTCCATCTAAAAGAATACAAAAAACAATAAATTAAACACGAAGTTAATTAGGTTATTAAAAAATATGACGAAATTCGGAGATCTACCTCTTGTGTTCATTTCAGCCTCGTACATTTCAATGTACCTAGCCGCCTCGAGAAGTGTCTCCAGACCACCCATGGTTGACCTTTATTGATGGTGTTGAAGGTGGTGACAAGATGACAATATGACAGAGTGGATGTCACCGCATATAATTAGATTAATTAATTAAATAGTGGTGGTGGCCCGGATCAAAGTTTTGGATTTATTTTTTGATCAATTCTGGTGGCAGCCACCTTATTTCTTTTAATGTCTAATGGCTTGACAAATTGGTAGGCTCTCCAGGGGTGATGTTACGATGTTCCAATGTCCACCAATTCCTCCAGGTCATTCGTGGTAAGCCGAAATACAAATAAATTAGGGTTCTAAGGCGAAAGGTAGGCTCTTGGGAGGGATGGACAGAGCTACCTCCGAGGTGACAATGAACTAATTAGACCTCCATCGTGTCCGAGAATTTACGAATTAATTAAAAAAGTATTATAGCCCCTCGGGGGAAAAGATTGTAGTCTTCGGACATTTCAGGGACTTAAGCGAGGAATTCCAATTTCAAGCTGGAATATCACGCGCTCGCTACCTGTAAATTTAAATAATGATGATTCATGATTGCTTCTTATACCTATAACTTTAATTATAATTATATCTAGGCTAATTGGAACGCCTGAGGGCCCTTTTTCGCCGTTGGGCTTTGATTTTTCGTGTACAAATTCGAAAAGTCATTGCTCAACTTGTGAAAAAGCGCTCTCAAAGTTCCAAATAGCCTTTTAATTAATTTATTAATTAACTTACAGATTTTGTGAGGTGATTGGTGACGGGGGGGAAGCTTCCTCAACAACCGTGACATCCTACAGACCCTCTGGAGCGTCCCTGGAAGCCGTTTTTTCTCTGAAAAAACATTAAAAAATAATTTTTAAAGGTTTTTAAAACTTGCAATTCTTTTTAAAATAATTTTAAATGATGCAATTAATTAATAATTACCTATTTTTTTAGAGGATGGATCCTGGAGAAATGACCTGGAGATCCAAGGATCTGCAAATGGTAGGTATTTTTATTAATTTGTAAAATATGATTATAATTAATTTTACTTACCAAATCAGGAATTGTCTGAGGAGGAGGACGAAGTATTTGAGGATGCAAGGCCGACCCTGGACACAGAAGCGAGGATTCTTCCCCAGAATGACTTAGGGATTAACGAGATCCTGGAAAAGTCGGATTTCGACATTGTGAGGAATGAAGGTGACGAGAGGACAGAGGAGGAGGACTCAAATGTTGTGCGGAGAGGCAGAGGCGGACAAATGCTGGAGGAGGAGGCTGACGAGGAGGAGGAGACTGTTGACGAGCGGTCGGACCTGGAGGAGGATGAGGCTGGCCAAGTCGGTCGCAGGATCGACGAGGTCATAGAGCAGGTAGTCTCCGGGCGGAGGAATGTGGAGTATTTGGAGCGGAGGAGGAATGGAGATGTATGGGATGAACCGGAAGCGGCAGGAGCAGGGAACAATGGAGATTTGGGAGATGCTACAAATGGGGTAAGTAGTTTTATATTTTAATTAGTTAATTAATTAATTAAATCTTACCAAAAATCAGATTCCACCACAAATCCGCCAGGAGGTCCGGAACTTGGAGGATGAAGAGGAGGATGTGTCAACCCTGGACCAATACATTCCAGTAAATTATGCTTTTTATGTTTTAATTAGGTTAATTAATTAATTAATTACTTACAGGGACCGTCTAGAGGTGGCGCTGGACAGCGCAATTCTGCAGTGGAGGAGGATGGGGGCTCTGATTCCAGCACGGCTACTGTAGAAGAGATTCGAAAAATTCGAGACTACAATTTGCGGGTAAGTTTAAATACAGGTTAATTTTAATTGGGGTTAATTTAAATAACTTACCAGAGATCCGCAAGATTGCGTAAGGGGGATTCTGAGGTATTTAATACCAATAAATATTATATTGAAATAATTTTTAAAAATTGTTTTTTACATTTTTAGGTGGTTTATTTAAAAACAAAGCGCAGAAGGGATAATTCTGAGGATCCTCCTGAAAAACCTAAGGTATTTAAATTAATATTATTGTATATATTGTATTAATATTTAAATTTTAGAAAAAACAAAAGCGCTCAAGAGCCCCAAAGGCTAAAAAGGTGAAGTCTGGTCCTACTCTCCACACTATTTCATCGATTTTGGAACTTGGCACGGCCACTTCCTCGGGGAAATTGCAAAAGGATTTGCTCAAGTAATTTTCTTGATATTTCCCCTATTATATATTAATTAATTTTTTATTTAGCATCGACATTCGAAAGGTCAAGAAAGCTGCAGTGCCTGGGGAAACTATAAAGTTTCCGCTAGGCCAGATCCTAGGGTGGACCGTTTCAGAAGCTGGGATTTTGTTGAATCACTCATGGATGTAAGGACATAGATTTCTTTTAATTTTTTTGAATTTTAATTTTATTCTTTTTCCAGTCCAACCACATCACTTGTGGAGGACCTCCCTTTCACAGACTTGGAAAAGAAGGTCCTCGCAGGACAAATCAATGCTTGCCGTGGGCTTCCGGCCAATACAAAGTTGAAATGGCCCACCTCTAATGAACTTGTTTTGCCGTGCATTCCCCCGCCGGGGTCTACCATTGGTGACTGCCTTATCCAAGCTTTTAATGAGGATTCTCCCTACGCTAGTTTTTTGGAAATTGGTTTTTCTGAGGCACTCTTAGCCAGTGGATTTGAGGATAAGGCTCCAAAGGTGCTGGAGGAATTCAGGCTCTATTTAAATGCAAATAAAACACGTCCACCTCTAAGAATTCCTCCAGCCACTGTCACCTTCGCTGACCTGTTGCCGTGGGGTCCACCTCCACCAGAAGTGCTCGAGTCCCTCGAGGGGACAATTTTTGAGAATGGGCCCTTAAAGGAACCCAATCACAGGGATGATGGGTTGTATCCTGTGTTGGACCTCAACACACAACAGATACAAGGCTATCGCTCAGCGGATGCACCCCTTCCGATGGATGAAGGAGATAGCGAGCCTGATGATGATGGGATTGCCTTCGGGGCCGAGGCAGCTGACATGGGAATTGTCGAGTGGCGCCGAAAATGGCACTTGCACGATTCGGTCGAGTATCCGTCGCAGGTATATTTACATAGGAATTTATTACAAACTCACAAATTCATTTCTTTTTAGGAAATCCCTCATATCTTGGGGGATGAAGAGTCAAATCATGACAAGATGAAGGAAGAGGATCGGGAGAAAAGGATGAAAGCCCCCAAGATATTTGATGAGAAATTTTGGCAGGTGAGTTTTTCGCATTTATTTTTGATTTCACCGTATTAGTAATTACTATAAAATAGACAAACTTCAACGATGACCGCACATGCAGATTTAATGGCTGCCCGTTTAATGATACTCAGGACCGTATAACTAGGGAATTAGACCACCGCAGATATCATTGTGGTTTGTTAATTTGCCCCCGGTGCCTAGTAAACAATCGAAGATCCACGCACCTCAAAGGTCATTTGATGAGTTGCACTGCTGTCCGCGATCCATCTACACTCCCTCAATAAACCTTTCATCGAGAACTCTTCAATCCTTTTATCTTTTTATCTTCTCAACCCTTTTTATCTTTTTTATTCATTTTAACTCTTTTACTTTTTAAATCATCGAGTTTTTTAAAAATTATATTACTACTACTACTATTTTAAATGTGTGTGTGTTTTTTAAAAAATAATTTCTTATGTATGCCAATAATTTAAATTCGGGTCATTTTTTTTTTTTTTAATAAATCAAGCAATTTACACCCGTATATCCTATGTATTATTTATAAAGTACTCACCTTGGAACATGTTAGTCAGGGTTCTACAAATTAAATTAGCA
The DNA here is from genome assembly GCA_036507255.1 of Megalothorax incertus. Lineage (NCBI taxonomy): Eukaryota > Metazoa > Arthropoda > Collembola > Neelipleona > Neelidae > Megalothorax > Megalothorax incertus. The sequence goes on from JAAZTK010000820.1 coordinate 4,089, forward strand.
TTTTAATTCAAAGTAGGGTTAAATTATTGAAATCTCATACCGGATGTAATTAGTTGAGGGCCGAATTCATCCATGATATTTACATAGTGCTTACGGATACCTACCTAGCTACATAATACTGCAATATAGTCCAAGTATTGAATTAATTAGCATCCTATCTATTGTATACATACTACTAGTACATACATACATTACATTATATAGCTATAGGTATATAGGTATATCTATAGCTTGGCCAGATTCAGAGTTCTTGGCCAAGTAATCAATTAGCATCCTATCTATTGTATACATACTCCTAGTACATACATACATACATATCATATAGGTATAGGGTTATAGGTATAGCTCGATCAAATTATAAGACCCTAGTCGTGTAATCATTAGATCCTATCTATTGTATACATACTACTAGAACATACATACATTACACTATATAGCTATAGTATATAGGTATGGGTATAGCTTGGCCATATTCAGAGTTCTTGACCAAGTAATCATTAGATCCTATCTATTGTTAACTAGTACTACTTAAATACATATTATATAGTAGGTATATAGAGAGTAAATATTAAATAAATTTAATTGTATAAGTATTGTATATATACTAGTACTACCTACCTATATAATATATTTATAAGTATAAATATATGGAGAATGAGATAACATTATAGTACCTACCTACAATATATAAGTATACTGATATTACTTAATTACATTATGGCCAAAAAATATGAAAATGGCCAAATTAAAATTATGCATACAGATAGTACCTACCAACAAAATATAAGTATATTTTAGCTAATTGTGAAAAATGATTCTACAGATAGTACTACAATATATAAGCATAAGAATAAGCGATAATAAGCAGTGGAGTGGATTTATAAATCAGAGGGATCAATAAATTCAGGCCCTTGAAGTCTTTCTTTTTTGAAAGCAATTCTCGGGGATTTTGTTATAAGAGCGTTGCTTTCAAACCCACAACATCCCATACGCTTCAAACTCGGACATTTTTCCAGGATTATATCTCGAATCTCTTCGCTAATTCCGTGCCCGGCCCTGATCCTTCCGCTGCAATCCCTCTTTGTAATTCTGAGGCAATTAAGCTTAGTAAGAAGTCCGATACTTATTGTACGACTCGGAATCTGAATAATGCGCTCTATAGGATATTCGACACCCTCCATATTTCGTTTCATTTTGATGTACTTATGAACAAATCCGTTCATAGTCTTCCCATTTAATATATCATACAACTCTTCTGTATTACAATTGTCCACCATCATCCCCAGGTTTATAAGATTGGGGAATAAATCGTATACTTGCCATGTTGCAGAGTTCTTAATTGAGCAAAGAAGTGTGGAAATATTGGGAAAAGCTTTATGAATTTTTACAACGTCATCCTTCTTATTTATCCGTGAAATCTGATAAACTGTGGTTAATAGCCGATGAGGACGATCTGAATACAACCCTCCCGAATTGCAAAACAATTTGTAGGTGGATAATGTGGGAAATACCCTCGTCATATCCAAATAAAGTGTTTTCGGCAATGTAACTTGGACATCAAAAACGCTCAAACTGTAGAATTGAAAAGCTCCCAAAGCTTGGACATCAATAGTTTTTAAATTATTAAGCTGTAAATAAGTCAAAGAGGATTTTAAGCTATCGAGAATAACTACAGAGTGTAGATTTGTGATTTGCGTGTCCGTCTCAAGAATATCATATTTCACATTGATATTCTGGAGAGCGAGAAACCGGAGTTTTCTTTCATGCTGGGCTAAAGGATAGAGCATTTCCCTCGTACAGGTTGTATTAAGGGTAAGCTCGAAAATTTTGGAGGAAGGCTCGGAAATAATCTGCATAAAACCTCTGGCTACTTGCATAAATTTATCGGGGGCATCTTTCGTTCCCTCGGAAATAAGTGCAGTCAAATCAGGGCATTTTCGAGCAAGACGAGTTAGGACTTTTTCAATTGGGAGAGTCCATGAGCAAAGGTCAAAACGCTTTGAAGTTCCATTGTAATTTTTAATATTAAAGATGCATGTGAGGCTTTTAACATCTGGGAATGTAAGGTAAGGATTCTCCAAAGCTGCAAGCAAAGCGTTTGTATTGCATACATTGAAACAAAATAATTCAAGCATGTGAGCATTCCATTTAAGCACTATGCTCTTAGCATTAAGAGAAACAGAGCCGAGAAATTCTTCAAGCCCCTCATAATTGGGCTTAGAGTCGAAAGTGAATTCTAAAGTGAAATTATCACTACTATCCTCCTTAAAATGAGTAAAGTGCTCCATTCTAGCTTTAATTACATTAGACTTAAGCGGTCGTACAATGTAATTTCCTTTCTTACTTTTTTCGTAACTAATAATTAGGCTCCTAAACTTTTTATTAACTGCTCTTAATTCCTGTCTTTGTGTAGATGAAATATATTCTAAAATATTATAAAATATTAGATAGATGTTTGGTTCGAAGAGTGGGTTAAATGCACTGAGGTCTTCCATTGCTATATGAAGTAATTATATATATATATTATTAGTAAAGGTGAAAGAAGAGAAAGAAACATTTCTCTTACCTTAATCTTCAAATTCATATTCAGGTCCAATTCTCCAGGAGAATATATCGGCCATTCTCCTTTTTTCGACGTATTTGAAAATATTCTCAGGATCAGGGAAGGGACAACAAGATCCTATTTCTTTCAAATTCGGACATTTTTGTCTGAGGAATCCAAACAAATCAGGTGTAATCTGGGGAGCGTTTCTATAATATCCCCTGCATTTGGCTTGTATGAATGCAAGTTTCTTAAGGCACTTAAGTGAAGAAATGTCCAAATATTTATCCGGAACAACAAACACTCCCTCAATCAATGTTTTTATTTTTTCGTATTGACCATTTTCTAAGAGAAGGTTTAAACACACGATGCTGGAGAAATATTGATATACATTTATGACACTTATCACATTAGCTTTTATTGTTAAATTTTCAATGCAAGGGAAAGAGTCCTTCAAGTCTTTAAAGTCCTCGCGGTTGAATAAGTTCGGAATAAACTCGAGAGTTTTTACACAAAAATGGGGCGGATTAGAATATAGTCGACCTGAACTAGCAATCAATTTACAATTTTTTAAGGCTGGAAAATTTTTTACAAAGTCTAAATTTATTTTCCTTCCGAAAAAATGAAATCTCACGTAAAAGACTTCTAGCGATGGAAATACGTGTTTCGATATTAAATTAATCTCATATTCATTTAATTCTTGAAGGATTAAACTCTTTAAATTTATTGCAACATACTTGAATGATGTCAACGGCAAGATATTTTTTTCAATTCTGTTGAATCTCGGAAGATCGGGGAGAGATCTATCCGTATTAATGTTTTTTATGTTAATTTTTTCAAGACTTTTGCACCTTAGGATCTTAACAATATCGTCTTCTGTATAATCAGTATTCAACTTGAAGTGTGTAATATTTCTGCAACTCACAATCTCAGCGAAAGCTTTTGAAATCCTAAAATTAATATCGATGGTTTGTCCACCTGTATTTTCTGATTCTAAACTGCAAATCCGAGGGGCTCTTTTGGATATTTCACTAATTAGTTCTTGAATTGGGCTCACAGTATATTCGATTTGACATTGACCGTTAACACTGAGTCCAAATTCACAAAATAAGTGCGTAAGCTGAGGAAACTTTAATAAGGGCCGTTCTCTGAACAAAGTGTCCAATAAATCCGAAGTTCGCCCAAATCTTTCTCCAAGGTGAGTGTCATTCAGTCTGAAATATATTTCAATTGTTTTTATATACGGAGCAACTGATTCGAAAATTGATACAAATTGGGCAGATGATTTGCAGTTTCCGGAATCATATAGTTCTAAAATTAATTTGGAAACTGGGGCTTTGGAGAAATGATGAAAATATTCAAATGCTTTTCTACACGTTCTAAATGGATTAAACGAAGTGGTTTCACGTTTTATAAGTTCATTCACACCCAAATTATTAAAATATTCACTGGTTAATCTAAAGGTGTGCAAAGTATCTTTGTCCAAAAATTGAAATAATTTTACTAGGATAACTTCTTGGGAAGGATTGAATAAGGGGGCAAGATGTCTCAAAGGATGTTCCTCACCCATTGGGAGGAGGATACTAAATTTAAGGTTGCGCCGCTAAGGGCTTTTAAAGGGCCGAAAAAAGGTACGGGAACTCAGTCGGGAGAAAATGAGTGAAGAAGAAGCAATCGAATGGGGCGAGGACCCTTCCCATGAGGTTCTAGAGCTGTGTGATAAGCTCGAGGAATCCTACCTGGAGAAATGTATTCAAGAATCCACAGATTCTCCGCCGGATATTCAACTTTTGGAGGAAATCATCCAGGTAAATATTTTAAATTGTATCTAATTAGTATTCAATTTTTGACCAGATATGCACATTTTGGCCGGCACCTAATTTGTATTTTAACTTGCACTATATTGCAAAGCTGGAATTAATTTCCCGGTTTTATAATTTATAGGAAACTCCGCCACCTTCAAGGAGAGCTGAAATACAACCACCAGCGCCGACAAAAGCGGATGCATCAACTAGAGCAGAGATAATTGCGGCGATAAAGCAATTACCACCCGGAGGTGGTCTTTTAACACCAGAGGAAATCTCGGATTTCAAGAGAAAAAGAGTTTTTTGCATGGGAAAGCCAGGACCATCTGCTCCTCCTAATTCCCCCAGCCCACCTGCTAAAAGGAGAGTGGTAAATTTTGTGCTGGATGAAGCAGTTTGCGACAGCGAGAGTAGCCGGAGTGAAGAGGAGGAGGATTCCTCGGAGGATAGTTTTATCGACGATGGGGAAATACCTGAGGTCCCCGAAGGATTCTACAACTCTATCGATCAAGGCATGATATAACTTTTTTCAACTTTTTTGATTTCTTTGAAATATCAATTTGATTTATGAAATTCTCTGTTTTTGAAAATTAATAAAAGCTCTTTTATTTCCTCAATTTTGAAATATTAATAAAAATCATACAATTTACGTTTGATTGGTTCAATTGCACTAATATTTAAATTGCATTTTAGATATACGGATATTTGAAAAAGTAATACATATACTATACTACTGATTAAGTTACATAAATTGCATAAAGATATTTTGAAAGGATTCATTAAAACATACAGATATTCAGATTTAAAATTCATAAGAGTATATAGGAGATATACGGATATATCGTAGAGAAATGCATATAGGGATATCGTAGACCTTTAAACCTCAGTTGTTTTGGTGCGAGTTCCCCCAAAGGCTTTCATCTCAGGTTCGGTGCGAGTTTCCTCAAAGGCTGTCATCTCAGGCGGAGGAGGTGGTTCCCCTGCTCCATTGCGCCTATAAAAATAATGCATCCTAAGTATATTGTACACCTTCTCACTTATATATGGATTTACCTATAGGCCAAGCAGCCACAGCAAATGCATGTTGAAATGCAAACCACCACCAGAAAGAGAATGATAATAATAAGCCCCCCATTGGTGAATAGAAACTCGAGTATTCCTTGGTAGGCTGTCTCAGCAGCGTCCGATGGATCTTTTTTACAAAAATATATCCTAAAACTCGGACCGATGAGAGTAATTACGCTGTACTACCTGGTTTAAATGTTACTTCTTCCGAGATGGATTCCTCCGTATATGTACTCTCAGTGGGGTCGTACGGGTCATCCCAAGGGGGAAGATGCCTGCAAGGTTCCACAGGGGGAATTCCGCAAATTCGGAGCAACTTTGAATACATCCTAACTCGGATAAATATGCTTTGCAACTATTTTAAAATAAAGAACAACAGATTCACTTTACAAGGGTTTATTCGTGCTAATTATTTCGATATGCATATTAAACAAAGAAATCGTTATATCTAGCATCAACACTCACAATCTTCTCGTGATCATCCGACAAATCATATTCATTGGTAGCATTTAAAAGTTTGTAAAAGTGTCCCGTTACAAGATTAAGATTATAATACTTTATAGATATAAGTATATCCTTATCTACAATGGCTAATAGGAAATCCTGATCAACACCAAAATTCTCAGAATTTCCAACTCTCTTTAATATTAAATTATTTACGCTACATCTTTCATCATTAAAATAACTCTTCAAATCTACACTTGGGATAAGGATATTTACAATTCCCAAATTGATCAAATGCATTGGAAGCAAATTAAAATTAAAAAACTTTGCATTTGTGGTACTATCGTTGAACTTAATATAAAGTTCCATAAGGTTTGAGCAGAAAGAAAAAGTATCGGAGCAAATACTTGAGGGGAAAATATTAATGAGTCTAATTTTAATTAATGTGGATGCATTTGCCTTTATGATTGTATCATAATGCGAAAAGTTATTTAAGGGATCTCGCGCCAATATTCTCCCCTTTATTATGAAAGTTTCGAGCTTTGCAAATGTTATTTTCCTAAAGTTTTTCCCAAAATTAAATTCACCATCATATTTAAGGTAAAAATTGGTGACATAGGGTAGGTGAATAGGATCAATTTCGGGAAACCAGTTTGTCGTATGATATTCGGTAGATAATTTTAATTCCAATGTTTTAAGGGTGGAGGATACTTTTTTAATTAGGGAAAATATATGTTTAATTGCTCCGCAATTGTCGTGCGCCCAGTTATCGCTTAAATGGATTTTTAATTTTTGCAATTGGGGAAAAGTAGAGTTCGCAAGCTGTAAAAAGTTGTGCTCTATAATATTGGGGGGATAATACAAACAATCATCTTCGGAAGGTTGATACATATGTTCATAAATAACCAACCTTTTTAATCGCTCCCAATTTACGGGTGTGAAATATTTATACATGCGCAAAGTTTGGAATTTCCAATGAAATTCCTCTAAAAGGTTGCACCCTTCAGCTATTATATTAAAGGGTAATTTTTCATAATCAAAAGGAAATCTCATGTGCAAAACCCTGAGTTTTTTTCTTTGCTTAAACCTCAAGAACTTATCAGCAGTATACACATCAAAACAAATCTTTCTAAAAAACAGGTTGAATATGTAATCTGGAGTTTCTTTCCAATTACATAATCTAAGTTCAAAACCCAATTTGTCGTCAAATAAATCTCTCATTGGGACGCATGACCCTCGTAGGCTGATTCTGTCATTCATGGGAAGATATTTGTAGATCATTTCCTGCGGCTAAAGATAAAAATTAATTTCGGTCAAAAGTTTATGATTTGGTCAAAGGTTCATAAAATGGTCAAACTTACAACATTGGGAAGTGTGCTCAGGTAGCGTGGTAGAGTCATCGGGGGAACATCTGGAGGATCATCGGGGGGATCTGGAGTGGGATTCGCGGGAGGATCCGGTTGGAGATCCATGGGGATTTCCTCGGGAGGACTGGGGGGATGGTCCATGATAGGTAATGAATGGATTTGGATTTTTCTGAATAAATGCAATCGTTTTAGTAGTCGGGTATCCCTTTAGGATTATTTCCAGCAGCCAATCCGGGGGTCCGCCGATTCATTCTATCTCATCTTGGAGGAAATTCAGAGTATCTTGGAAGTAGTCGGGGTATTTATTCCGCGTTTCCCTGTTAAAATATAAAAATGAAAAAAATTATATATTATTGCATTAAATATTATTGTATTGTATTGTATTATTGTATTAAATATTAAATTTTTACCCTTCGATCTTTAGTTGGGTGAGATTTGCAAAGAACTCGGGTTGACCAATTCGGGAGACCTTTGGAAAGTTGCAGTCTGTCTCGAGTGAGAATACAGTGTGGGTAGGGATTGTAGTTTTTAAAATAAATTTGGTAAATTCGAAAAATGTGAGGATTACTGGCTCGTTTTTGAGGAGGATTTGAAAGTATTCACATTTGCTCACTTGCTCGTGAATGCACATAAAAAAGGGGTGGTCACTATTGCAAGTTGGACGGATTTTTAATCCATCAGTTGTAAAGTCAAGTAAAGATTGACCCCAGAGCTCAAGGAGATGATATTTAGTATTAATAAACTCTACAAATATCACCATGTTGGAAGGTGAAATGAGGACTGATAGGTGAGGCTATTTTTACAGGCTTTTATAGGGGGACGCTCAAGGGCCGTGATATTTTATTAAGGGGTTGGGGTTATTTTTTATGAATTCAACAGATTTGGGGTCCTCGAATCCCTTGAGGATGATTTCAAGGAACCAATCCGGGGGTCCCCCGATTCTCTCAAGTTCCTCCTCCAAGAAATTGGCCGCCTCAGCAATGTGACAATCTTCCGGGGTGTTCCAAGCTTTTCTAAATTTAAAATCTTATTGGGGGTATTATGATAAATAAATTTACCTCTTCTTTTTATATTCTGTTCGGTTTGCACGGAAATTTTTTGCTCCAATATCGCAAACCCTGCGGAAATTGCAATCCTTCTCCAAAGAAAGTACTACATGAGTAGGTAAAACAGATGAAATGCTCCATTTTGTGAATTCGTAAAATGTAAGGACGATCGGGTCAGATTTGATATACTCTTGAACTCGCTTTTGATTAACCCTATTTTCTAGACATAGAAAAAGGTCTTTGCAATCTGTGCAACCTCTTTTTTCGTTAATTGCTTTAAATGTAAAATCACAAAGTGATTTGATAAAAAAATTATCAATATGTTGAGTAGTATTTGTAAACTCGATGAAAACTACCATCTTAAAAGAGGGTTGGTTCGAGACTGGGAGAGAAAGTAGGGACGACTATAAATTTAAAAGGGTAAATCCCAGCTGATATTATATTTGAAACTCAGTTCATCGTGAACATCTCAAGTCTCACAATGCCTCGGTATAAAAGTCCCAAGTTTTTAAAGCACCTCTATAGGTGTGATTTTTGTGCATATAAATCTAATAGAATTGAATCTTGTATGTTGCACATGGATGAGTATCACGACTGCAAAATTTGTGAAGGAGTTTTTGAGGAACTTCCAGGCCACAATTGTGTTCCAGTTTTAAGGGGTGGTGCAAGTGAGGAGCCCCAAATTAACCCCAATATATTTTATATCCGCAAATCTGCCCATAATTATATTCTGGTTGATTACTCCCACGATCCGAAGCACGCATATGCAGAATTGAGTGATTTTTATCAGTTCATTACCAATCCTACACGGCAAGTGTTATTAGTCGAGCAAAAGAAACGGAATGGGATTCGGGTCGAGCTAGTTACAAATGTACTACTCAGGAATACAAAGACTGACGAGCTGTTGGAGAGGGCTTTTCATTCTCAGTCTGTCACCCTCATTAGCAAGAATTTTATAAATAAGGCGATTAACGAAAGCTTTGCACACCAACTCAAGAATCTCGACCTATATTCTCATAATGGGAGCGGATGGGTATTTGACTCGGTCTTAAGGTACGACATAAATATAAGCGCGTATAAGGCTTTGAGAGCAAAGGGGGTTATTAAGCTTTCAGACCATATGAAAAGACGGCAGGCGTATACAAATTTTGAGGTGGAGGAGGACTGCTTCAAATGGAGCGTACTTTGTGTATTGCATCCTATTCCCCGTACAAGAAATTGGAAAAGGGATCGCAAACTGCCCCAAAAGTATATGAAGCATGAGAGTAAGTATGATTTTTTGGGTAAAACAGCTTTTTCCTTTGAGGATATTGAGGAATTCGAGTCAGTGAATAATATCTCGGTAAATGTGTATGACGAGGAGGATGGTACAATATTTCCGGTCCGAAGAACAATACTTCCTATTAATGAAGCTCGGGGTCATGTAGATTTATTTATTGCATATGACGAGACGGAGGAAAATGCACATTATATTGCCATCAATGATTTGAGTCGATTTCTTGGAGGTTCGCAAGCATCCAATATCTGCCGATATTGCTTTCGTTCGCATAAATCAATTGCTACGAGGGATAAGCATGAAGCTGTATGTCAATTTACTGAGGGTCCGTTCATTAAGTTCCCCGAGAGAGATTACTTAGAATTTAAAGATTTATCAAAAACATTGAAATGCCCTTATTTGGTGTTTGCGGATTTCGAGTGTTTTTTGGAGCCTCAGAATGAAGATGGTGGGAAGAATACGGTTCATGAACATTTGCACAGGCCAGGAATGTTTGCAATCATTTGCGTGACTGAGAAGGGGATATATGACTATAAGCAATACTCTGGGCCCAATATTATTAAAGAGTTTTTCGATACTCTCCTTTCACTCTGCGATTCCATCCAAAAAGAATTGAAATATAAAACTCCAATGAATATTACGGCCGAGGAGGAGGATTTTCACAGGAGCGAACCTAGTTGTCATTTTTGCAAAAGGCTCTTTACTGATCTATTAAATTGGGATGATGGCTGGAAGAAAGAAGTAAAGCGCGTGAGGCATCATGATCATTTTTCCGGCAAGTATTTGCACACACTTTGTAACGAGTGCAACCTCAGGATTAAATATTATAATGAGGTTCCTTGCTTCTTATTTAATGGGAGTAGGTATGACGCGCCATTAATATTATCTAATCTACCCCGAGATTATTTGAAAACCTCACAAATTGAAATTATGCCTCGAAATAAGGAGCAATTCATCTGGATGACTATTGATAAAAAACTCAAATTGCTTGATGCTCACATGCATCTTCCCTCATCACTTGCAAATTTAATTAATGAGCTGGGGAAGGACGGGGATGAGGGGAAATTCGGAATAACTAATGCATTCTTTGCAAAATATAATCTCACTCCAGAGCAATTGAAAAAAGTGCGAAGAAAACAGGTTTTGCCATATGAATTTATCACAGATGAAAGTGTGCTTGAGATGACCGAAATTCTATCAAAAGAAAGCTTCCACTCGTCTCTTTTGGATGAAGATATATCGGATGAAGAGTACGCTCATTTCAAGGAGGTTTATGCAATGTTTGGATGCAATAATCTTAAAGAATATGCCGAAATCTACCTCAGTTTGGACGTCACCACGTTGGCCGACGTGTGGCTCAATTATCGCGATATAAGCTTTGATGAAATGCATTTGGATCCTTCGTATTTTGGGACTGGACCGAGTTTTGCCTGGCATTCGCTTTTATTTAATTCAGATGCAAAGATTGGATTAATAAAAGATAAGGAGATCCTTCAAATGCTGGAGAAGGGGATAAAAGGGGGAATTTGCATATCTACTACAATATGCAGAAGCTAATACTCCCGAGAATCCGAATTACAATGCTGAGGAGGAAGCGAGCAAATTAATATTTATTGATCTCATTTCTTCGTACCCAGCTATAATGCTGGAGGATTTACCTTGCGGAAATTTCGAGTTATTGGAGGGTAAAGAGTTGGAGGATTTTGACGTGATGAAAATTGATGAAAAAGGGGGTTATGGCTATATACTCGAGTGTGATTTGAAATATCCTCCAGAACTTGCGGAGAAACATGAATACTTACCTATGGCTCCCGATAAGGTCAAAATAACAATGGAGGAGCTTTCAAAGTACCAAAAGAAACTGTGCAAAAAATATAATTTGCCCTTTAATGCCGAGAGGATGCTTCTTTCATTCAATGACAAAGAGAAATACATTGATCATTATAAATGTATCCAATTCTATTTGAAGAACGGGCTAATTTTACAAAAGGTTCATCGCGTAATTAAATTTAAGGTGGCGCCAATTTTTCGCAACTTTATGACTCACAATTTGAATAAGAGGAGGGACTCGAAATCTGAAGTTTACAGGGGAATAATTAAAATAATCATCAACTCCATTTTTGGTCGAACGCTTTATCATCCGAAAAATAATAAGGATGTCAGACTTTGTTTGGATTCGGGGACAGCTATGAATTTTTGCAGAAACAGGAGGTTCAAATCAAGATACATTGTAAATGAGGGGTTGTCTGTTTTTGAATTCAATAAATCTGTGGTCACATTCGAACAACCTTATGCAATTGGATTTACTGTGTTGGCCCTGTCCAAGTTAAAATTGTACGAAACTTATTACAATCGACTCGTACCCCATTATGGAGATAGGGTACAACTATTGTATGTAGATACGGATTCGATGCTCATAAAAACCAAGCTCAAGCCGGGGGAAATGTGCGAGGGAAATGATTTGAGGGCATTTAGCGATATTATGGATTTCAGCAATATCCCCCCGAGCAATACGGACCTTTACAACTCGCTCAAAGATATTCCAAAGGAGAAAAACCGGGGGGTAGCGGGGCTTTGGAAGCTCGAGTATCCCAATGATATTATACTCGAGTTGTGTGCATTAAAGCAAAAGCAATATTCTTTGAAAATGAAAAATGCTAGAAAAGAGATTTATGATGTGGTGAAAGGGAAGAGTATTTGTCGCCCTGTTTTGAAGAGGCTTTCACATGAGGATTATAAGAAAATACTTAGAACAAAAAAGCTGAGAAAAATGACAATGAGGATGATACGGGCCAAGCATCAGATTGTGTATACGATCAAGCAAAGGCGGACTGCAATGCACGCCCTTTCATTAAGTCGGTATATTCGCAAGGATGGTATACATACATATCCATTTTTTGACCCTCGAATCTTGGAGGAAGAGAATTCAGAGGAAATGGAGGAATCGGAGGAAGAAACGGAGGAGGAGGAGGAGGAGGAGATGACCTATTAAGCCTATAAAATGTAAATGATAAGTTTGACCAACCCGGGGGATTTTGACCATTTGCAAGAAGTTTGACCAGTTGAGCCCAGTTTGACCGGGGGATTAAAACTCTAATAAAATATTAATTACCCACTTCAATAAACTATAATTATCAAGTTTGGCCAGTCAAAGGCATTTTGGCCAGTTCAGCCCAGTTTGGCCAGTTCAGCTCAGTTTGGCCAGAGAATCAAATACTCTTTACCCGACGTATGTACATACTGTATATTCTGTGCTCTATTCTTTGTGCTCTTAATATTGCGTGTTCTTTGTGTATATTGTGTTTGTTTTACATATTCTTCTCATTATGGAAATGGACTTTAGAGTAAAATGACCGTCTGGAATACTTTTAATTGGACCCTCGCAATCGGGTAAAACCCATTTAGCTTTCGAAATTATTAAAAATAGAGATAAGATATTTGATGAAAAGGTGGAAAAAGTAATATACTTATATAGTGAATTTCAAAACAGATTTTTGACCATAAATGACCCTAATGTAAAATTTACAAATCAAATAAA
>JAAZTK010000821.1:0-17160 GCA_036507255.1 Megalothorax incertus
CAAATTTTGCTACAGTTTACATTACGATTATGCATATTTCCTGGGAATTTTGCAAAATTCCTGGTCATTTTGTAAAATTCCTAGTCATTTTACAAATATCCTGAATATATGTCAGGAATTTTACAAAATAACTGATTATTCATACTCCCTGCGACATATATAATATTATATGGATTTTTTGCATATGAACTTTGCGTCCAGTAATTGATACGTATTAAATATATATTTTTAAATCATTTTAAAAATTACTTGAGGATGTATAATTCAGCAACTGATGCAAGTTCCCACTCACTGTAGGTAATGGCCCTCGCATAGATTTTAGTGCAGTTTTCATCATTTAATTTCTCAGTCAAATATTTGTGACAATCCAGTTCCAATTCCACTGAAAATTCTTTGGCTGCTTTGAAGAGTGGTAAAAGATCACCATCATCGAAAATTCCAGCATACAAATACTTAATGAAAAAAATACTATCATTTATATTTTAATTATTTATTTTTTGCGAAATACTTTGAGAAGAATCCGAAATTCCTCAGGAGTGAGGTCAGGGATCCGAATTTCAAGTCCTTCCTTATAAGATTTCCCCGTAAGCATAGCCTTTAGCACAGGGGAGCCAGCAACCAGGAGGAGTCGATGACCTCGGATGACCTCACGTTCAGCCCCAACGAGGAATGTCACATCTGTCAGCTCTGAGCTACCACCCTCCAAAAGGGCTAACATCCACTTTTGTTGAGAAGAAATCATTTCCGTTGACATTTTGGGAATATTGAAATAAACTTTAAATAATTTAAGAAATTTTAAATAAAATGATACGTATTAGGATGTATGTAGGATTTGGAGGTTAAAATTTTAAATCATTCTAAATAAAAATTATCAAGTTAGTATTCGTGACTCATAGTTTTTGTATATTAATAGTTTCAAATTGTTCATGTCTATAGGTTTATTAGTATTGAAGTACTAATATAGATTTATATTATCTATATACAGACTATATAATGTATAAGTGTTAAAGTACCTACAAAGATATAATATTATCCGTAGTACTATTACTACAATCAATCAGACTAATCCTAAGGAATATATAATACATACTACGATATATACAATCCAAAGTACACACAGTCGGTATCGCTTATCGTACATTTAAGATTAAACTATCCAAAAACTATATAAATACGTAATAATAAATTGTATTACCAGTAGACTTTATCATACATAGGTACATATTTGATAGTAATTTGCGAAAGCATTTAAATTTTAATGCACTGATTTAGTTGATGCTATTAGTATTAGTCTGTTGTATCAATACTTACTACTACAATATACAATACCTACACGTATTATTAATCCTAAGTATAGATATATTGACATCAGTAAAAACGATATTTGAGTTTCAAGAAATAGTAAGACCTCTGACATTTAGGGGATTAGGGGATTAATAAACCTATGTTTCTCAGTATAATACTATTGATAAAAGAACGAAAGTACAATATATCGATATATCAATATATTGTATTTATCTAAAGGAATAAATTATGTATTTGAGGATTTTATGAAATGATAATAATAAAAATTTTATGAAATCATTATTTTACAATATGTACTGGTGTTAAAGTTTAAATGTTGTCAGGCTTATAAATTCCCTTCCGTGAATTTTAAATTGTCAATTTTAGAGGTCAAATTAGACAAGTGTTGAGTCATACATAAATATATTTGGCTCTCTTTCTACTGTTGAGTCAGAGAAATTAAATGGCAAACTTGCACTCGAAGCTGAAATTTATGTTATTTTGAATTTTTTTATGAAATCAACGTAAATCAATTAAATCAATTTTCTGGGCAAAGATATTAGAACAAATATATTCCAAAATATTACTAAAAAGTAGGTCAATTGAGTACTTGACCCTTTACTTTCTGATTGAACCAAATATATTTGCTAACTATCATTAGTAAATTCTACCTTCTTCTTCTCCTTCTTCTTATGCATAATGATTTACCAAAATAATGATATTTTAATAAATAATTCTTTGAGAATTTGATTCGATTGCTTTGTAAATATTTAATTAACGATGTGAGCCTTAAATGAGTTTACCTTCTGAATAAGTCAAATATATTTCAAATAACTGAATCAACTAAAATATATTCATGCAAATATTATACCAGAAGTCATTTAATTAAAATTGTTCGGTCTAAAATAAAATGAATAATTTCAGATTATTTTGTACAATATTTTTGATTATAATTTTATCTAAAAGCCATTTTGCATTGAATTTAAACCTAGATAATTTTAAAGAATTCGCAAATAATTTTAATAACTGTAATTTAGAAATAATTTACGATTTTGCTGATAATATTTCAGAGGAAATACTTTCGAATATACCCAATCCATATGCGCTTTCAAATTCTTCCATAAATTTTACAAACGATCCTTTTGAAACCGGCTATAAAATTCAACCAAAAAATCATTGGGAAATTGCTTATAAAACAGACGCCAGATGGACCCAAGGACATTACGCCATTTGGAGTTTTGGATCTTATTGGTTAAATGACGAATATTACAAATATTTGGGATTTCACAAAAAAATATTTTTTAACCGAGAAACCTATCTTATTTCAAATGGAAATCCCAACGAAGATTACATACGACAATTCCTGAATAAAATCAACAGATATCTAAATAAATCCAAATATTTATTCATTGTTAATCTGGGCATAAATTCACATTCAATTTTATTATGTTTATTTTGCGATTATAATCAAATAATTGGGATTCATATACTTAGTTTTCAACAACAAAAAATCAAAGAATCCAAAATTAATCTCCAAAAGGCCAGGAATCCCAATACTTTTACATATTTATGCAGAGCAAATGACGGAATTGATTTTTCAGATTGTAGGAAAGAGAAAGAATCCTATTTTGATCCATTTCAAGCAAAATTTTCAAATTTGGCGGGTTCCGAATTGAATAAATATTTAAATATCACACCAGATGGCGGATTTCTGATCGATGCGCCAGGATTTACAAGGAATTCTTACGAGGAAATATCATTTACCCAACCAGATCAGTATAATAATGGAGAACTCCTTATAATTAAAATGACCCAAAAAGATTTCATAACTTGTTCCGAATTATCAAATTCTCTCTCACTTTCTTCTTATATTTCTCCGTTTGATACAGGGACTTGGATTGGGTTTATTTCTTCATTTTTAGCTTTATTTTTAATGTTTATTTTAATATTTAAATTTAATATTAGTCAAGCATTTCTCATAATTATTTCACCAATTTTGGAACAAGGTGTGGAGATTGCTTATCGGAGGAAATCATTTACATTTTTATTTACAATTTGGATTTTTGCGGTAGGAATTGTTTTGATAAATGGGTAAATTTATAAATTATTACTTTATTTAACTTAAATTAATAATATATTTTAATTAAATTATTAAATTATTAAATTATTAAATATTTATTAATCAATTTTGTAATTTTTAGGTATAAATCCTTTGTTATAAGCGGAATAATTGCACCCCTTCGAAAAAAATTCCCTCTAAATTTCGACGAGCTCTACAGCAAAGATTATAATTTATTAAACAGTAATTTTAATGAATCTTCATTAAAATCCATTCAAAAAGAAATTACAACAATTCTCTTGACGGAAAGCAAAGAAAGTCATTCCCTACCACCATATTCAAGCGCGAAAGAATGCTTTGAAGCATGTCAAAAAAATGGTAAATTCAGGGATATTTCATCAGAAAATATTTACACAACTTTCGATAATTTGGTTTGTAATACCCTCCATTTTTGCTATATTGCCAAATATCTTTTAAATGATTATCCACGCTTTAAAAATTTGGTTAAAATTTTATTAAAATTAAATGAATATGACCAGAATTTAGGTTCATTTTTGGAATGTAATCAAGCGGCTCTAGTGGCTGATTCCGAAATTAATGAATCTCTATTGAAATATTTAAAAATCTACCAAAATCACCTACAATTTAATTCAGAATCTGATTATATATTGTCGAGTTTATACGCATTTGTTATTGAGATGACACCATCGGAATATATAACAAGTAAATATAGGATTTTTATAGAATCGGGTTTAACGGAAGTGTGGATTAAATCATCTAAAAAAAGATACCAATGGAATGATTTTATTACAAAGCTGGAAATCAATAATTTCCAGAAAAATTTAAACGGGTTTTTACCCCAAAAATTAATGACAAATATTCTTACGATATTTATAATTTTAGGTATTGGAATATTGATTTCAATTATGATATTTGTCTACGAAATTATAAATGTTCATTTTAAATTCGATATATTATATTATATTATTTTTATTAATTTTAAATTTTAATAATTATATTGACCATATTTGTGTGTGTTTTTTAAAATATTTAATTTTTTAAACTAATTTGAAACATTATTAGAAAGTCAGTCAACAGCCCTTCCTGTTGAAATCAGCGATTATATTTTATAATTATATTTTATAAGAGGTTATTGATTTTATGTGAAAATAATGAAGGCATAAAATGATACTATTAATTTAAATGTCTGCAATGAAGTGGGGATTTGATGGGATTGCGTATGTATTCGCCCAATTAGTAAATATTGTATGAGAAGTAATAATTTACGAAACCTACATATTACAATATATTATACCACATATATTGTATATTATTGTATAAGTATAGGTAAAGGCAAATCATCGGATATGAAATTATGATATATTAATTTAACAGTTAGCATTGCAATTTATTTAGGAAATATCATTTTGAAATAAATTGAAAAAAAAAACCAAAACTGAATCATGATTTGGAATTATTTATTATTGATTTTATTTCAAATTTATAAATCTGGAACAGGATATGATTTGCATCTGACAAACCTTGACTCACTCTCAAAATCATTCGCCGGATGTCGCCTTGAAATATTTACCGATTCAAATCCCATTGAAAATATAAATTTTGTGGATATACAAATCCCGTATAAAAATTCTCTCCTTAAGGGGGCAGCTTCAAAAACAATGCCCTCTATTAGTAAATGGTTAAATAAGTGTTCTGCCATTTGGGCTTTCTCAGATGTAATTTATCAAAATTCTGATGAAAAATGGTCCGATTCTGAATTTGATCCAAATTTACGGAAATGGTTTCTTCAATTTTTACCAGATTGTGAAAGCTTCAATAATTTAAAACCCCGAATTTCATTGAAGAAATATTTTGGAATCGAATTGATTGTTTGTTTCAAAATCAATGCTATTAAATACAAAATCCGGGATGATCTCAACCTCAGAGAAATTAAAATGGTCCATACACACATAACAAATAGAAATCCATACAAAGTTGTAATACAGGAGTGGGGGAATGCCCAAAGGATAATTATAGAGGGATCAAAACTGGAGAAGATTTTAAACTATTCCATAATGAAGTGGATCAACTCGCCAAATTGCTTGAAAGAATAACTTTTTGGAGAAAAGATAGAATGGAACCAATTGAAGAAGCTCACTTTGAATTATTCCAAAATCTAACGCTGTCTGTGACCAATCTGAGCCAATATTTAAACTATTCAATCAAATTGATTAATCAAACTCGGTGGATCACAGAATCTTTCATTGATTCTGGGAACACGAATAGCCGATGCCAAATAACTACCAACTGGCATGATTGTTACCCCCATGAATTTATCCCAACTCACGATCCCAGTCTCAATTTCCTTACATGCTCTTCTTTGACCGGGAATCACATTGAGTTTGAGTATCTGATCAGAGCATTTGACCTTGGAACTGGACTTTGTTTCTTAATTTTCGGATTGATGGTGTTTTGGGTTTTTTGCATCGCCAGAAAGCAAAGAGTTGGCGTATCGGATCTAATTTTGGCGTTGACATCCCCTTTCCTGGAAAAAAGTGTGGAAATTGAAAGGATAATTCCCGTCAAGAATAAATGCCTTTTTGCTCTATTCGGAATATGGATTTTAGCATCAGGAATTATTTTTTCAAATGGATATAAATCATTCATCACGGCAGGGTTGGTGGCGTCACTTGGAAAAACATTTCCCATAAATTTTCATGAACTGGCTCAAAATAAATTTGCTGTTTACGACCATAGGCCTTTCAAAGATAAAAAGATCCTTTCAAATGAAATAATCCTAGGGTATTATACAAGGGAAATAAATGTTGAAAACAAACCATTTAATTCAATTGAAGAATGTTTAAAAGAATGTTTTGAAAATGGACAAAGATTTTATTCAATGGAATTTCTAGTGGATGGATTTAGATGCAAATTAGATAGAAATTGTAATATGATCAAAATTAATGGACAAGATAAAAATTTGCATATTTATACACAATTTATATTTCATTTGCATACCGAAGATCCGGATATGGGTGAAAATGAAACTTCATTGCGGGGATTCATGAAAAAATTAAAACTTTGTAAGAAATCTGCTGTGATGGGTTATAGGGAGAATATTCAAGCAATTAAATTATTCTTTGATGAAAACCTACCTATTAACACATGGGCAATTGGCCAATCCCCAATATTTGGATACCCTAAAGGTTATCATCTTTATCTTTTTTCTGGGACATTTCTACGAGATAAAATCCGCATTTTAATAGAGGCTGGGATTATTTCTAAAATATCCCCTGATCTGGAGACACCTAGGGAAATTGTTAAGCAATTTGACCTTAATTCAGAGGATTGGAACTTTAAACCTCAAAAATTAAAATCTAACATTTTAACAATTTTCATCGTTTGGAGCGTCGGAGTTCTAATAGGTTTCATTACTTTTTTTGGGAAGTACGGGAAATTATAAGGGAATTCGCAAAGTTCATTTGGAATTTCATAAAAATATTTTTTCAATGGATGATTGAATATTTTCAAAAATGTCTAGATATAAAATGTCGAGATATAAACTTATAAATATTTTACTTAAGGAATTTTAAATAAAATGCCTTGGCATAATCAATTCATATATATATGTACAATATTAAAATTATAAATATTTCTAAATATAAATTATCAAATTCAAGGGACTCGTGACTCATGGATTGATAAAGTAATAGTACCCTACATATGAGATCTTTAATCGAAAAACCTGCTATCTAAAATGATATTTCGCGTCTCAAATATGTACCATAATAAATAAATATGTTATATGTATGTATTTATAATATGTACCAATATAAATGTTAAAATCAATAAAGATACGATATTTAATTTGATAATGGTCTTAAGTAGGCCTGGTTTAAATATACAATGGATGAAAAAAGGTTTAATTATCCTAATATATTTTTATCGAAAAATGGGATGCTAAAATAACAGTGGGCGTAAGAATCAATTTCATTCAATCTATTTGTAATCGCAATTTACAATTTCGTAAATATGGCATATGATACGCATTAGGCCTCCAAAAAAATTCCCAGAGGTTTAATAATTTCCCAAAATAAAATATTTTTTTATGTATAACTTTACACCCACAATTTATTGTATTATGCCTCCGCTTCTACTTTTCATATAAAAGCAATTGCTCCCGTAAAATTGATTCAAATCAAATCAAAATGTACGGGCTTTTAGTGGAGAATTTTGTGCTTTATATTCGGTAATTTTTTATAATCTTCATCTTTTAAAATTGGGTAATATTAATATATTTATTCATTTTTTCAAGGAAAACACACGGGGACGGGAAATGGGAGGCGATTCGAAGAAATGCAAATGTTGATTCAAATACTTTCCCGATCCACCATATATATGCAGAAAATCTTATACCTAAACTTGCAAGATCCGCATCTGAGGTAATACTTTTTAAAAAATATATAATTATTTTTACAATAAATTTTTCTCATTAGATTCTGGGGATACCTGAACAAGAAATCTTCGAAGGTTCAAAAAAATAAGATAATTTTTAATTTTAATTTTTATTTTTAATTTTAATTTTTAATTTTATAATATTTAAAAAAATTTATTTGATATTTAAATTCAGGAATGGGGTAAATTAAAATATCTAATACTTGTATGAATTAATCTTATAACCATATTCATTTTATTTATTTAAAATGTTCTTTTTTATTAGAACATATTTTGTGGAGTTTGTTACAATGTAAGAATTTTTTTATCAAAATGTATGATAAAATATAAAATAATTTTTTTAAATAGTTACGGATATGATAAAATCTTATCGCTTCTTGGAAGGCATTTTCGAGATTTTTTGATCGGTTAGAAATAATACCTATCGGAATTAATGGAATTTGTAGTACGATAATATTTCTCGATAGGATTGGACACGCTTCACGAATATCTTCGGTATACATTTCCAAAAATCCGTGCCCCAAGTTTTTTCATTGAAAATGAAACTGAGAAAGGAATGGTACTCCATTATCGGAGTAAACGAAGAGGTTTTGTTCATTACACTCTCGCACAAATCAAAAAGGTTTAAAATTCAATTTCAAATTTTGAAAAAAAAATATTATAATAAATAAATTTTGAATTATTTTTAGGTCGCCGGCGTAAGTTTGTTATATAAAAAAAATACTTTTCTTAAAATGTTTATTCAGAATAATTTAAAAAAAAATTCAAAAGGTGTTTTATGATACAATCGTAAACATCGAAATCTTGACCCAGACCTTCGAAGGGGATACTATGCATGTCGAATATAACCTTCAGTTTGACAACTATGCTTTTGTTCAGGCAAGCCAATTCATATTTATTACAATATATTGTACAATCCAAATATAATAATTATAATACAGATATATTTAAATATATATAATATGCGGTTGGAAATATATGAAAATATAACATTTTTAAGTTTTGAATCATAGGAAGCAATGCAATTGAAAATGGCTAGGGGTAATGCATATTTTATTATATTTTATTATTTTATTATTTTTATTAAAAATAAAAAATTAACTTATATTTCTAATTCAAATGGATAATTTTGCATTAAAATATTTTTTAATTAGATGAGCAAAATTTACCTTTGAAGAGCAATATCCTCTTTGAACTCTTCCCATTCTCCCTTGTATTTGAGTAAATATGATTCCATTTGTATCGCACATTTAAATTGAATAATTTGTGGATTTTAAAAATTTAAATTTAAAAATTTAGTCAAGAAATGATCATTCGACACACGGGTTAGAAATTATAATCATCTAAAAATTTTTAAATAATTTATTCATTTATTTTAAATTAAGGATTTTCATTGCTGGCACTTTTAAAGGGTTTTTCTTGAAATTTCAAACTTTTAAATTCTTTAAATTTGATTTTTTAAAATAAGATTTATCTGGACAATGGGTTAATGAAACTTTCCAACTCGTTCGTCCCAACATTCCTTTTAATTTTGAAAAGGTAAATATGTATTATATTTATAATAAAATGGAAGGGTATATAAAATAAATAAATTTTAAAATTATTAAATATTTTTCTTATTATTATTTTATTTTAATTAAAAACTAAGATTTTGAACCGAAAAAACAACGTGTTTGAACTTGAGACAGTAGCCCCAATTCGATCTGATGAAATAATAAGGGATTGTGATGAAGGGAAAAATAATTTGAAATTAAGGGGTAATTAATAAAATATTAAAATATTTTTTTTAAAATTTCCAATTTAAAAAAAATGTTTTTTCAGGTCAAATGATGTACATTGATGAATGGAAGATGGTGTTATTTCTTGCAACGCCGATTCTTCCTGGTAGAATTTTTACAAATTTGTTTTATTTCAAATAAAATTTTATAAAATTTTTGAATATTCTAGATATGGATGCATTGAAAGCTTCAGGGCTCTTCATCAATGATTTGTGCATTCATGACTCTTCACGAGAGCTCGTCCTTGCCGGTAGATGGATCTTAATATAGCATATTTTAATTTGATTTCCCAATATTTTTAAAGGAAGTCAACAGGAAGTGGAATTGAAGTTGGCGTTAGCTCAGGAGCTTCAAAAAGGTTTGAAACTTGAAGAAGCTTCAAAGAATTTGGCAAAAGAGCGACATCGAACGGATGAAATTCTATATCAAGTAATACATACTTAAGTATCTTTATGAGAATTCGGCCTAGGGCTGGGATCCAAATCCCAATCCGATCCGATTTGAATATTCGGATAAATCTGTTCGGATTAATAAATTCGAATCGGATTCAAAACGAAAATATCGGATTTGAAATTTTTCTATCCGAATTCCGAAGCTATGAATAAATTGTAAATTTTGGGATTAAAATTTTTCTCCGATCCGATATCAGACGGATCCCAGTCCTAAATCTGCTAAATCTGCTAAATAAATTCTGCTATAAATTAATGTAAATTTGCACAAATTTTGCAGATGATTCCAAAAGAAATCGCTTTAAAGATCAGATCCGGCGCCAATGCTGGTGAAACTTGTCAGGTTAATTTTTTAATTTTGGCATTTTTTCAAGTTATTTATGAGGTTTTTTATAGACTTTCAATCCAGTGACAATCCTCTTTACGGATATAGTTTCATTCACATCAATCTGCTCTCAAATCAAACCAACACAAGTGGTGGGGATGCTGAATTACATGTATTCCCTATTCGACCAGCTCACAGAAAGGAATCATTGCTATAAATTGGAGACGATTGGTAGGAATTTACAAATGAAATATATTAAAATTTTTTAGAATTTGTTCTAAAATATTTCATTAAACTTTAGGGGATGCATATATTGTTGCAGGTTTAAATTTTTTAAATTCATTTTAAAATGAATTAAATTTTTATTTAAAACTTTCAACTAAATTTTATATTTTTAGCTGGAATTCCAACAAAAGATCATCATCATGCGGAAAAGATATGTGATTTGGCGTTGGATATGCAAGATGCTATGAAAATTTTCAAAAATCCAAAAAGTAGGTAGAAGATAAGGTTCCGAACCGGAGCGGATCCGATCCGCGGATACGAAGGATCGGATATTAAAATTTTCAATATCCGCGGATGCGGACAGAGCCTCTACCCGATTCGTATCTGGGGATGCGGAAATACAATTAGAAATATTAAAAATCTCAATAAAATAAAAAAAATTATTTTGAATTTAGCGGGAGAAATTTTGCACATTCGGATTGGTGTCAACAGTGGCGAAGGTATCATTTTTAATTAAAACTAAAACAAGTTTTGCGGCCATTTTTTAAAATAAATAAATATTGCAGTTGTTGCTGGAGTCGTTGGGCTCAAACGACCCAAATATTGCGTATTTGGTCGAACGGTTATTATAGGTAAATTAATATTTAAATTTTTAATTAAAATAAATTTTTTATTTGAATTCATTAAGCCAATCTTATGGAATCTAATGGAGAACCGGATCGCATTCAAATCAGCGAAGAAACATATCATTTCCTTTCGACAAGCTTGTATCAGGTTGAGAAGCGAGGAAATGTTAATCTTCAAGGGATTGGTATAAAATGTGATAAAAATTTGGAATTTTGAATTTAAAAAATATCGATATAATCTAGGCGAATTTGAGACATATTGGTTAAAAGGGCGGGAGAAACGAGCCGTTCTAGAGAGGGGAAAAACGAGCATTGATTGGAAAGAACCAAAAACATCTTTTAATTTTAGCATTTCCACCAAATCTGAGGGTACCATCGCCGAAGAAGATGGTAAAAATTATATTAAGAAAGTTAAAAAAATTGTAAATATTTTTAATTATTTTTAGAGAGCCAACACTCGAAAGATACAAGAAAAGGTCGATTAGCGAGGACGAATGCTTTAACCGTAACATCTTCATCAGTCAAATCTGGATAATATTGTTAAAATCTCATCAAGATTTCAAAAATTGCATTAAACTGAATTTAGAATAAATAAATCGAAAGATTTAGCTAATTATTAAGTTATAATATATAAAATAAATCTTGTGACTTGTTTTTTTTCTTTTTAAAGCTAGAATCTTGGGACTCTGGAAATGCATATTTCATGTAAAAATAAATTAACAGCAAGTTTTTATTGCATATTTGGCAAATTTTGCAGCTTAGAGCATATCGCATATGTACTAACGTTTTTACTATTGTATTAACGTAAGGCAATATTTTGCCCAATTTTGAGAATTTTTAAGTAAATGCCTAATTTTGAGAAAAAAACTTTAAAAAATATTTTTATTAGATACCTGAATAATTCTAAGAATGAAAAAGCACTAAATATTGGAAATTTTGGATGCATATTTTGCTATATTTCACCTATATTGAAATTTTACTTTAAAGTTTCATCTTTATCAATTTATTTAAGTTTCCGTATAAATAAAATTAATTTTAAATAAGTAATTTAATAGTCAAAATGTTATGAAACTCGGTCACATGAGGAAAATTCGACCTCCGGAATTCAAATAAAATTAAAATTAAAAATTAAAATTAACTGTTTATAGTCTGCCACTTAAGTGCTTTCGCTCTTATTTACAAGTGGGCGACCCCCAGGTTTATTAAAGGGCATTACGCACTAGAGTTTAAAACACTTTATGACGGACTTTCTCCGTGATAACTTGTCATAACGAAACAACGTTAATAAACCCAGTCATCTCTGACCCACTTGCGTGGCGGTTATGCAGACTGCAGAGTCAGTGCATATCAGAGAGAGCCCGGCCGTCCCAGGACTTATTCTTGTCTCCGAGGAGACTCGAACTTGGAGCCACAGAGTGAAACTACACTCAGGCTAGGGCCATACGAAGTACGAGACCGTTCATAGGCCTGACTCATACGCTCCCCGAACAGCGCGAGACCACTGAACCCCCTTATGTAATATATGAACCCCCAAATATTTTGTTAGAACACATCCACGAACCCTCCCAAGAGGCCTTGGGGTACTTTTTTATTGGTGCATATTTTAGGTATAATTTGGCCATTTTGGCTAGGATGGTAGCCGTGGCTAATAACCTAGCCGGCTAGCCGCTGGCTAGCCGGATTTTTGGCTATGTTTTTTGCCTGCCCAAATGGCTAGTGGCTACCTTTAATTTTAATTAATTTTAAAACTCAATTTCCGAAAAATTGTAGCATATGAAATTGTTTTTAATTGATTAGAATTCATTTATATTTTATATGCATTTAATATTCAATATCCAATCATTTAAAAGTTTTTTATAGCATCTTTAAAAAAAATTAATTGTGAATTTGAGCCTAATTTCTGACCAAAGGTAGCCATTTTCAACATAGCCAGTGGCTAGCCAGGTGGCTATGTTTTTTGCTATTATCCGGACAATAGCCATCCCTGCATTTTGGGCATATTTCTGCATATTTCATAGTTTTTTTTTGTGGATATAAATCCCAATCAAGTGACTGATTATTGATTAATGATTAATAGTAAATAGGCCATCCTGGTTATCAAATCTTCATGAAATTAATTCCATTGCATTGCATTATATAAAACCCGATATCTTTTACTCTTAAAAGTTAAAACACAATGAACCATCCCAATGTCCCCCAAATCATCCAATTAAAAAGATAGGGATTTCAAGATAGGGATTCCAATGTAAATAAATCGAACAAAAGCATGCGATAATTTTGTAGCGATAAAATTGAAAAATCATGAGGATTTCAACAAGAACAATCCTCAAAGTCTGCCGGCAGCGGTTCCACCCACCTTTATCTCACAACCACTTGTCAAAAAGACTCATCTCGAGTGTCTCCAGCTGTCATTTCTCCAGTTTTTCCTCCGGCACCCCCTTGTCACCGCAAATTAATCAATTTCCTCGTCAATTTTCAGCTAAAACAATGTCCGTACACTCAACACCGATTCCTCGACTCTCACCCAATGACCCCTCGTCATTCTCCAACCCAGGTAGGTCACCACCACCCTTGACATCATCCTCAATTAATTAATTAATTAATTAGTCCATTAATTAATTGTTTTTCGCCTTTTTCCTCAGAGGAGGTACGTGCCAGCAACCTCCATCTCAAATGGACCGTAGATTTTGACCGGAAGGTCGTCTCTGGAGCTGTCACCTATGACCTGGAGGTCTCCAAACCGGATGTCACGCGAATGGTGACCACCCCCAATTAATTATGCTTTTTTCCACAATTTTACCGGCATTTTTCCGCCGTTTTTCGGCGATTTTTCAGAGTTTTTCAAATTTTTGCAATTATTTTTCGTTTAATTCCTCCAGGTCTTCGACACGAGGGACCTCACCATCTTGGGGGTGACCACGAGCGATGGTCAGCCACTCCAGTACAAGCTAGGACCAGCTGCAGGCACTCTAGGCTGTCCTCTGACCGTGACACTCCCCTCACCGCTACCAAAAAGGTATATTTCAATTTTAAATAAGCCGTAGCCTACCTCAATATCCTCCTCCTTCCTCCTCAGCCTCTCCATTGCTTACCAGACTTCACCAAAGTCTTCAGCTTTGCTGTGGCTAGCCCCAGAGCAGACTGGAGGAGGATGTCACCCATATCTCTACTCACATTCTGAGGTATTCTTCTTTAATTTCTAGTTTTACCATCAAGTACGAGTCCTCAGCAGCTGCTACAGCCCTCCAATGGCTCTCACCGGGTCAAACCTCCGGTGGAAAATACCCTTACATGTTCTCCCAATGTCAGGTGCTCCAAAACAAGCAATTTTGACCCGAAAAATGCTAAAAAACGGCCTTTTAACGCGTTTTTTCGTTCAAATTCGCGTTAAATTACATTGAAATTAATTGTTTTTAGGCTATTCATGCACGAGCTCTTCTCCCATGTCAAGATACACCATCTACAAAGGCTACTTACACGGCTGAGGTACTTAAAATCCATTAAAATATTAAAATAAAGCAATTTCTGCATTGATTTTAATGGAATCTTGCATTTTACACGCTTTAGGTGGTTGCCCCATCGGAATTGACCGTTCTAATGTCAGCTGTGAGGTCAAACCCGACTGGAAATGTGACAAAATTCGAGCAAAAGATCCCAATTCCTTCCTATTTAATTGCTATTGTAAGTTAGGCATGTTAAATCCCATTTAAGGGCATCTAAAATGCTTAAAACGTCTTTTTGCAGGTGGTTGGACATTTGGGGAGTGTCAAAATCGGTCCAAGGTCAACTGTTTGGGCCGAGGAGGGATTCCTTAAGGCTGCAGCTTGTAAGAATTGCCTCTAAAAGTCATTTAGGGCCACTCTAAATAATTTGCTAATTAAAATTAATTAAAAAAGTGACCCAAAAACGATTAAAATTGATTTTTTAATTGATTTTAGATGACTTTTCGGACACAGAGAAACAGCTCAAGGCTGGAGAGGGTATTTTTACGCCTTATGTATGGGGTAAGACCGTTCTAAAATGAGAATTTAACCCTAAAATGCATTTAAAGTCCGAAAAAGGTGATTTTAAAATTGTTTTTAACGATTTTTAACGCTTTTTCATAGGGGTTTATGATATTCTGGTGCTCCCACCTTCGTTCCCCTTTGGAGGAATGGGTAAATTGCATTTTAAATGATAAAAAAGCGTGTTTTTAATTGAATTTAATTGGAATTAATTATTTAAATGCAGAGAATCCGTGTCTAACCTTTGCTACACCCACTCTTCTGGCTGGGGATAAGTCCCTAGCGGATGTCATTGCACATGAAATTAGCCATTCTTGGTTTGGTGAGTTTAAACTAATAATAAATTGGTTAATTCTAATTAAATTGATTGTTTTAAATTAGGGAATTTGGTGACGAATCGTACTTTTGAAGACTTTTGGCTCAACGAAGGGTTTACTGTGTTTGCAGAGCGAAAGATCCTCGGAAGACTTCACGGAGAACCTACTAGGTATTGCAATTTTTATCATTTTAATAAAATTTTGTATTTTTTTAAGCATTTTAAGCATTTTTTGATACGATTTTTGCATTTTTTTAGACAATTCTCATCACTCTGCGGCTGGAAATCCCTTCAAGATACAATCAACTCGCTTGGAGCGGACAATCCTCTCACCTGCCTTACTCCAGACCTGACTGGAGTCGACCCTGATGAGTAAATTCACTTAAAAACACTAATTGCTTCATTTTGCGAGTTAAAAGCCCAGAATCACATTAGCCTGCCTGAATTTTCTAGAAATTCAATTTAGAAACGGAATTCCTATTATAACTGCCTTAAAAATCGCTTTCCCCATTTAAAATACATGTATTTTTCATCCAAATTGGTATAAATTTATTTCGTCTTTTTTACTTTAATTTCAGTGCATTTTCAACCGTTCCTTACGAGAAAGGGTACACCTTCCTTTACTACCTGGAGGAAAAGGTCGGAGGAGCTGGTAAGGATCCCTTAAAACCTCTAAATCCCAATTTAAATAAAATTTCCCATTAAATACCTGAAATTAAACTCTAATTTCCGTAATTCCAGCCGAATTTGAGCCTTTCCTCCGCTCCTACATCACCACATTCATGAACAAGTCCATTTCCACATCGGATTTCAGAGCCTACTTCACGGATTACTTTACAAAGGCTGGAAAAGGGTCCCAAATCGGAGATATTGAATGGGATCGATGGCTAAAGACGCCTGGGATGCCAATTTACAAGCCAACTTACGATACCTCGCTCGTGGACGCTTGTATAGCCCTTAAAAACAAATGGACAGCTTGGGATGTCAAAGTCAAGTCTCCATTTGAGCCAAGAGATCTTGAAGGGATGTCTTCAAATCAGATTTGGGCATTCCTTACGGAATTCCTTGAAGATAAGGCGTCCAAACTCGGCCTGGAGAAGATGAAAGCTCTCCAGTCGGCGTACGACTTGAATTCCAGGAATAATTCAGAAATCCGCTGCGTGTAAGACTCGAAAATATTAATTTTTAATGGGATTTTAATGGTATTTAATTGGAATTTGGATCCACAGGTGGCTTAGACTGTGTATTAAAGAGCGGTGGTTGGAGCAAGTGCCTCTAGCACTGAAGTTTATCACTGAGCAGGGAAGGATGAAGTTTATTCGGCCAATATATCGGGATTTGTACGCTTGGGATGGCGAGGTAATGCTTTATTTATGAAATTATGATTTGGAAAGCGATTAAAAGTAATTTTGGAAGGCTTTTTTAAAAGAAAAAATGATTTTTGAGCAGCGGGTAGCGGTAAGAATTCTAGTGACCAGCTCAGAATCAGCCCATTTGATATAGCACATAAATTCATGGGTTCAAATTGCATATCTCTAATTAACTCGTATATTGAACATTAGAGCTAAAAACCATCCATAATCCATAATAATGGACCTATTTCCTTATTGTCGCTGCATATTTGACCATAAAAGTTGAC
>JAAZTK010000822.1:0-17151 GCA_036507255.1 Megalothorax incertus
ATCGGAAATGACAGATGAATGATCCTGAGTTAACTCTATCCTTATATTGTAAGTAGTACGAGTAATGATATTGTTTTGTGGCCGGATTTGACGTTTAGGTTCTAAAGGAGTATCTGTACAATATTCTTCAAAGGGAAACAGGCCAGGATGGAGGAATTTTGCAAATTAGACAAATCCCCAGCCGAGTGATTGCAGAACCTTCGA
Source organism: Megalothorax incertus (assembly GCA_036507255.1). Taxonomy (NCBI): domain Eukaryota; kingdom Metazoa; phylum Arthropoda; class Collembola; order Neelipleona; family Neelidae; genus Megalothorax; species Megalothorax incertus. The sequence goes on from JAAZTK010000822.1 coordinate 205, forward strand.
AGTTGGTAGAATTAGATGGATTTACGAGACCGGCGAGCCGTTAAATGGGTGCATTAAGTGCACTTTTAGCTTGCTCAATTTAAGGGTGATTTTTAAGAGAGTATGCAGCGACTTACGGATAACCTAATTCTGACACTTTAACCCCCATTTTATTTGGGATAATCCAAAGATCCTCTTACGGCTCGCTCAGATAGCCTATAGCTTAGAATATCTATACCTATAAGAAACAGAGCCAAAAAGTGCAATTTTGAAATTAATTCAGTTTAAAATTTAATTAAAGATAACTTCTCCCATTAGGAAAATTCTAGATTTTTAAAATTAAATTAAACTTCGAAAAGTTGAAATAATTTCAGAAATTGTTAAAGCCTTAGTTGACAATTTAAGTTGTATCTCTACATATCGAGATTAGTTCAAATAGAGTTAAATGCGGCATTGCTGAACCAAGTCTGAAAAGTGTCGGCGAATCGATTACATAATAGTAGAGGTATCTTTCAAGATGAGAGTGAGCTTGTGAAAGAGCAAAAGAGGGGATTATCATTCACCCCACAGTTAGATGATTCAGCAGAGTTTTGTCAACAAACATTTTTAGCAAATTCCTCCTTTTTTTGCGCTCTGTATACGTGTATATTCTCAAGTATAGACCCCTTGTATTTTCAGCAAAAGATATACCCTACTGAGGTTGAATACACACATAGGAGCGGAGAGAACACAGGGATCTGTGTGTAAGCCAAAGTATTCAAGTGCTATCATCCCATCATCCCCCTTATCTCTTCTTCAAAGGGTCTGCTGTCTGTTCGCTAAATACTTGCTTCTTCTTGACTTTTATCATTATTTCGTTTGTCAGAGTCTCAGCCAGCAAACTTTCTCTTTCTTGAACCCCACTCTTTACTCGAATAGTTGGTAATTCATAGTACAACATTTAACCAGCCAAACACGATCAAGTGTGAGACTCAGCTTTAAAAGTTTAAAGTATTATCCTAATCTCTGTACATGATAGGAGATCCTAAGCTGATCCAAAAGGGGGTTTCAAATTAGTGAGGGGGGAGAGTCGAAGCTGTCATCCATTACCTCAAAGCTCAAAACCCTTGTAATTCTCTAAATCATCCCATAATCCCTATATATTTGTATTTGCACCCTATAGGCATAAAAACTATATTAAACCTCGTGCAATTCTTCAAAAATCATCTCTAAAATCTCTAGTTATTTAACCCTGCTCAACTTATAATGTAATAGTAATTTCTCCCATTTAAAACCCCAAAACCAACCTACCCCAGCCTACCCCTAGCAATGAAATACAAATTGCCCTCAACCAGGAACAAAATTAGCTAGAATTGCTCTTTCAAAATCTCAAAAAAGAATTTCCAATTGCAATTCTAGACAATTCTAGACGCTAGTTCTATGTAGAATCTATAAATATCTAGTAACTTTTGGTTAAAAGTTGAGGGGGGTAAGGGGTTGCAGATCGTGTGGCTGCTGGGGAGCTGTAACTGAGAAATTTCGAGTGTCTCGGTCAAATGACTCCCTTTTTCAACACCATTAAAAATGCATAAGGTAATATAAACTCCTAGCTACTACCTTATAATCAATTTACTCGGATAGGGATGCTAATTTGTGCAATCGTTAATCCATCTTCTCTCTTACAGTTTCCCCCCTGCCTGTCTAGAGTTCTCTTTATGCCACATTGTGCTAAGCCGAGCACCCAATTTGATTTGAAATCAAGTCCGGTTTTGAAACTGCATTTCTACATGAACTCTTCCTTAACTCTCGTTCGATTTCGAACCCTCATTTAACAAATGTACTAACATTGTGTTTAACTCATCGTAAAACTTGTTCCTTTCCCCTAGCCTCCGCCTCCATTTAATTGACTAATGAGTTGGCTGGCTAGTACGATAGTAGCCATATCTGGTCATCCCCTCAAACTCTGGGAAACTAAGTCAGGAGAGCAACCTTGCAAATCTGACAAGTGTACTGTTATGTTTCATTCACCCCCTGAATTCACTTTCTATCCAGACTAATGGTATTTCGAAAATAATCTGATTCAACAGGTGGGCGTAGAATAATCCTCGACTCTCTGAAATCTGATTGAAATGGATCCTGAGAAGCCAGAGAAGCCTCAAAAGAAATCTCCGTCCAATCCTTGGGTGGTCCATGAATCAGATATCAAATCCAAATGAATGATATCTTTGTTTTTCCACTTGTTTTTAAAGGTCTGCCTCTTTTGAGGGCATCACAATTTGAAATCGGATTGTCTTATCAATCACGGATGGATTTAAGAGTGTTTATAAAGAATATACTCGTATAGGAAAACATGGGATAAAGGATTGATGGGAGATTTCCTGCAAAATGGGAATCGGGAGTGTGTGAAGATTGCTGCATGTGGCCGTACTTACCTAAACAAATGGTTGAGCATTTTCTAATAATATATAGTGTGTAGAGTTAGTGTTGAATTCTCATCTAGGAGTAAATGAATCGAGTTACAAAACTTCAAATCGCTCGATCCCAATCAGAGAAACATGGCACTTGTGAGAGAGGTGAGGGTTTTTACACAACACGGATCCACAAAAGTTTGCAAAATTTGCAATGAAATGCTTCACTTGCACAAAAAAAAACTTTGAGAAATTTTTGGAAAAATTAAAGGCACTTAAAGGGTCGCGGCGGCAAGCTCCTTCCTTAATGAAACAGGGGTGTTCTCCAGGGAATGGTATAGACACGGATGATTATAAAGGATCTCATGAGAGAAACATCTCTCGGGGGTGGGAGTTGACACTACTCAGGTGTGTTCCAGTGAAAATTTGTATGCCTGGAACTTGATTCCCCGTTATTAATTTATCCGTATATTTAAATAAAGCACTTGAGGGCAACACAAGACTCGACTCTTGGTCTGGGCTGGCACTGAATCCCAAATGCTTGCTTTCTGAGCGGATTTCTAGACCATAGAATAGTTCCCCCCAAGTTCTACTTTTTCTCTCCCCAATCCAGGCACGAATAACTACATAGGAGTACTCAGACCAACGAAGGGGTGGTGGAGGTGAGTCAATGTTCACTAACCGAGTATACCCCTAATGGTTGTATTTACATCAGCAATTGCAAGGCAGCTTAAAGGCCTCTACAATCTCTTCTTAAGGCTCCAGGCTCCTACTCTGGCTCATACAGATACTACCACCAAGCGAAGTTTAAGCTACGAGTATTCATATAAGAGCTACGATAACTCGACAAGTTTCGAGGCTCGAATGCAAAAACGCACATTAGCAAAGAGCTTTTAATTCAATTCAATTAATCCTCCTTCCCTTTCTCTCTCTGAGCTCTTTCTCAAATGAATGGGTACATGCTAAAGCTTGAAACCACTCTCAGAATTTATATACAATGTTCTTGCTAATATATACAGTTAGATTTCGCAAAGGGAAACTCTGAGTTAATGAAAGGGAAATGGGGGGACGAGTGATCCGAGTCCTTCAAAGGTCGTCCAATGTTCCCCATTCGATATACAAAGTACGATACATTCGAGTTATTACCAATCTAACATTGAGAACCCATTCATCTTGCTCCAAAGGCCCGGCCAATTATCTCCCAACAAAGAAATTGAATAAATATCGTATATGGGGGTCGCGCTATTCGAAGAATTATTCGGATGCGATTTATTCATATTTATTCGTTCCGCCTTCCTCATTAATTATTTTATTTGAGCATGATATGGAGTACCTATACTTCAACCTTAAGCGATGTCCTCCTAGTAGAACTCTGTTTACTCGTGCCTGAAAAAATTCAGATGAAATTTACTAGATTTTGCAATCCGCTCATGCAAATCCGCAAAATTTCCAATGTGTCAATCTGATTTACATATTTTTCTTAAACTAACCCGTGCAATTGCCTCCCATCTCTGACTAGTCACTAGTAGAATTACAAAGATTCTAGTGGTACCTTCAAATTGCAATAATGTGCAAAAGAAATCAAAAGGATATTGGCTGATCCCACAAAGTAGGTTACAAATCTATGATCTTTAGGAATTTCCATATAGTCCTATAGTCCTATATAGTAGTTCAAATAATCTTGGGAATTTCCCCAAGTTTCTAATATTCATACGAATAGATCCTACAAAATGATAGAACCCCCCACCAAAATTAACGGAAAAAATTCTCACGTGTTTTGAAGACCTACGAGTGCATTCCCCCAAAGCATATGTGATCATATGCATGTTCATACCAGTATAAATAGTTCCTCCTGAACATCTACCCACAAATCATCGAACAAATGCATCTGACCTGCTGAGAAGAACCGCATTCCTCGCTGCATTTCCCCCCAATTTGCCAAATTTGGCGAAATTCATGGGATTCTGGCCTGTCAAAGAAAGAGTCATGAGGAGGGTGGGAATTTTTAGTTACAAGCTTAGCTTTAGGGATGGGGTAGGTCGAGTGATACACTGATAAGGGATCTTGTAGAGATAGAAAATGTCAACAATGTTCAAATGGGGATCGTATGCAAAAACCAGCACACACCTACACACCCAGCTCATTGAAAAAAGTAAATGCACAAAGTTTTTTTCCTTACGGAGTGCCTAGTCCCCCGAGATTAGATTAGCCGATAGATCGTACAATACTTTCATTATATTTTTGCATTTACTTTTACTTGCCTATTAAATATTCCATGAGTATTGCGCGATATTAAATACTTTGAAAGAAAACCCTCGCTAAACCTGATTAAGATAATTGGCGACCACCTCCAAGTTTCTGTACATATTTCTCTCGAGTCTCTCTTTCTTTCGAGCTCAATAAAGAAATTGAGAACTTTAAACTTTTAAAGGATTCCAAGCATAAAATAGATCATATAAATTGATTAGTATTACTCAAGTAATTGCCCATCAGTATGATATTTTCTATTCAAGAACAGCGAAACCCTTTTAAGTTTTAGTACAGCCTTATTTAAAGCCTTAACATAGTACAACTATAGGTAAACCAGGTTGTAAAATGAACATCTCATTTACCCCCAGTTGTCCAGCTCGCAAAAGTTCAATCAGCTCGACTTTCAAAAAAAGGATTAATTAAATATGATTATAAGCACGCCCGTAGCTGCAATATTGACCAACTTGAGGGGAATTTGGGGGAGAAACAATAGGATAATTTTGGGTAAATTGGCGGCGTCAGTGCAACATGATCCCAATTTGTGAATTTGTGCATGTGCAACAATGTGGAGGTATTTACCGAGCTAATTTTTACCCAAAATAGCGAGCCGAGTAATTCATGCACAAAATGACAGCCGACTTGTTGATGGTAAACATAGAAAGAGAGTGGGATTTGGGATTATGTAATCCCTGCATGAGATAAATAATAGCTAGGATTTAAGCTATAGATGTACAGTATGTATACCTAGGACATTGTCCAAACCCAGAGATAGGCTTAAAAAAGTGCAATTAAGGTGTAAGGCTAGGCGCTGTGTTTGTTTGCAAATCCAAATTATTGGTGAGTAAATAAAAACAATGTAAACTCGAGTGACATTCCATATTTAATCACCCTTACTCAATACCCTCTCAGACAAGTCCAATCAGAGTATTCAATTTGCAAATAAAGCCCCAGACAAAAACCCCACCCTATCCCATATCAAACCCCCGACTGTGGCTAATCTTAAGTCTCGAACTTGGAATTTTAAGATTGAGTTGAGTCTGTCAATTAACTTTGTAAATTCATAGCTCACGGTCTTTGTTATTATTTTAATTTGGCCCGACATCCAAATCAAATCGCCACACTATGAAATATTTACATAGAGTTAGGCATGCAGATGTAGTAAGGATTTAGCCAGCTTAGATTGGAGATTAGAAATTGTGACAAGTGTGCGATGGATCCTTTCTCTTAAGTTGCTTGAGGGTGGGGGGAAAAAGGTGTAAACACACTCGTTAATTAGGATTTAATTGTTAAAATATGGGTTGTCAGTTTAAATGCACTACACAACATAGGGATACCTTGCTTAGGGATTCCTAAGCATTCTTGAACCATAGGTATTGTATAAAGGTGCACCGTATTTACATATACCTGTGCAAAAACAGGGAGAAACAGTACAGGGTCATCAAGATCATTCTTAATCAATTAATTCTTTAATAGCTCCCTTATATACGACATTTTAATTAACTTTAACTTTTATATAATTAAAAAATTGCAAAAAATGCCGGTAATTAACGGGACTCAGGTTGTGCTTTTTGAAAAAGGATGGAATAACTTGATGCGTGATTTGAAATTTTGTCCCTTTTGGCTTTTTTACGATAATTTTGCGTACATTATCATTGCGGAATGAGTGAAACTCTCGAATTCTTCCTAAATGAAGTGTCAATAAAAAGAAATGACAAGATATCATTTGTGGATATTCAAGCTTAATCCATCCATTCTCGATTCATTAATTCCGCTCAAAAGGGTCCAATCGATTTCCCCTCGAAAACATTAAAGAAACTCATTAGAGCTGCTCAAGGAATTATTTGAATTTGATTAGAATACAATAATTGAGTAATTTGAACAAATTATCCATTGTGGCCCGTTATGCAATGTAAAGTTTTAAGTTTATGGCCAAGGCACTTTGAGTAATTTGATTCCCCTTTTTTGATTGAACAAAATTATCGAATACGGAAACTATTGTAGTACATTGTTTTTTCCTGTGTGTAAAAAGCATTCTTACGATTGAAATGATATAGGAATGAAATGGGTTAAAAAACATTGGATTGTTCGATTAACTTTGAGACTCGTGGATTGGAATAAAAAGTGTGTTTTTAGGCAAATGTATGTTTACGGATAGAGAGGTAGTACATTCAGGATCAGTAAAACTGTATTTGTAGTAACTGATATCTGTGTATTTTTTATATGATCTCGAATTCGATAGGAACCTTCGACCTACCCGTGCTTGCTACGGCGATAATTTTATCTAATATAGCAAATAATATAATCCAAATTAGAGAGCTTTAAAAAACACCATTTGAAGCTAAGCTATTTGCTCAAACTAATTAGTAAATACCTACCTGAATTCAATAGGTATATCCCTGTATTAAAATGGCTTAATTTGAGTGCAAATCCAATGCGGATAAAAGCCTCCACCAATTTTGCAAAGAAATGCATTCTAATTAAACGCTAATTAACTTCCTATTGTATTTGCGCTGAGACAGTTTTTACTCCCGAAAGATTTGTAGCTCTGATTTGAGGCATATTTTTACATCCTATTTGTAATTTCTTTCTATGCCTTATAATGAGAACACAGGAAATGTACGGATATTGAATTTGAAATATTAATTAATGATATTTGTCAACTAATACAAAATGTCCTTTTATTTCTGTTGACAAGCTCACAATTGCATTGAAAGGAGGAGGAGGAAATGAAGACATGTTCCAATATATAGAATGGACGTGTCTCTTTGTCTTTATTAATGCATATGCCGGTTTCATTCTTATAATAATGCTACTTGATATTTAAAGGCAAGCTTGTAAAGAAATCCTTAGACTTTCAAGAGAATCTACCCTTCCCTTTGGCCGTAAATCTCTGTTCAATTTAAAAGATTAAAGAATGAACCCGCCTATTTAGCAGCTCAAGATCAAGTTCTCGCAATAATTGTTGTTGGTCGAGAAGGACAGACCTCCGGGTCGCGAGAAATTAAATGTGCGCCGCACCCAAACCCTTTTAACTCAAAAGCGTAAATATATGATAATTTAAATATCGTATGAATTTCGTCTATAGCTCTCGTGGCATTCCTTTTAATAACTTATTTCATTCTCTACTACCTGGCTAATTGAATTCTTGACCTCTCATCGGTCTACCCTTGAATCTTGAATTTGAGAACATAAGGGAAGTTCTGCATCTACACACGGTATTTTCTCACTCCATTTAATTTTGATCCCTCACAAGGTAGGATATTTTTCCTATTTACTCCTTCGTCTCGGCGAATTGTTATTTGGACCAGTGGGGCTGTTTTTAATGTTGAGCTGATTGAAGATTAGAGAGGAGGAGGAGGAGGTACGAAAGAAAGAGTATTAAATAAGATAATTGAGATGAAGGGGGCGAATTGGTAGCTGACTACCTTCCGATGGCCATATCCTCCAAACCTCAAAATTATTACAATAAATTATTGGTGGCCCAATTACTAACTACTAAATTTCACGCTTGACCAGCTTAATCCTGACTCGCCAGCGCAAAACAGGAGTCATAAATTGAGATTAAAAAATTAAAAGACTCTTTCTCAACCACACTTTTGACACTTTCAGCTTTCATTTGCTGCTCCAATTGCTCCTTGTTAGTCCAGAGTGCCCTAATCTGCCTTTAATCTACTTATCGTATTTATATGCATGAGGATTGGGTAATCTCTGATTTTTTGGGGGTGCCAAATGGATGCTAATATAGATTGATTTAGATGCAAACTTTTAAAGATACCATTTTTGGGTTTGATTATTTTTGAAAGCTTATATATGTAGGTGGTCCTCATACAGTAGTAGTTTGAACATGACAGGTCGACATCCAAGTAAATAATTGGGAGTAAACAGAATTTGATTTGATTGTAATTTGTAATTTAAAGGTGTGATTGGATTATTGGAATATTTGCAACAAGTATTTTGAAATGTGTGGAAATCTGTCATTTTTCATTCTGGAGGACTCCTCGATTAAGTCCATTTGTCAAACTCTAATTTACGAGTTCCAAATCCTTACACTCCTTAACATATTCCTATTATGCAATTCATTAAATTAACGTTCCCTCATCTTGTAATAATCTACGTAGCTTGCTAACAATGTCCAATCTAGTGAGAAAAGACATCCTGATCACATCTTTGATTATTGTATCTGTAAATTTAGATTTGCACCATCGACTAGCATCATTTAATTTTAATTGTATTCTCTAATAACAAGATCCTAGGGGCATGGCCAATGCAGATAGTATTCTCGGGTAGTAAATTAAATGAGAAATGTATCGTATACAGGTATATGTGCATGCGATCAAGAGTATCTAGATTACTCGCGATAAAAAAGCAAATGTCATATCAAATTGTTAATTGTACTCACTCTCGTTCACGTAGATATCTCTATCATCTCAGACATTCCAAACATTTAGATCTATTAAAGGGCTAGACAGATAGACATGTCATTGTACACAGCTCTCGCTCTCACTCTCCTCGACCCTGAGCCCTTTCAGTCGATCAGCTCAATCCAAGTAATGGGACAGCGTTTAGAGCTCAATCCACCATCAATTAAGCAATCACAGGATCATGGATGATGTCGAGTATAACGGAGTATTGCCAGTAATTAACACAATGGATATTCTAAAACCTCGGGATCTGCTCTATTCACTTGTCAGATTCGATTATAATGTAAAAACAAACTGGGCCTTGGCTTAGGTCATCCCCTATTGGCTCTAAGCTTGGATTTTTCTCAGAATCGGTCAATAAAGAACCTTGTAGCTTCTCAAATGCCTATATAGCATCGGGTTTATGATCTATAAAACCTCAAATATCAGTTTGAGGCGATGAGTCTCATTAAAACCCCCAGTTTGATCACTAATGACTTTGGAGGAGTGAGAGAAAGAGTCTTGGGAAAGGTCATCGGAAGGGGAAACGACGCGCATCTGGGGCAGACTATAATCTTGCATAACCTAAGCCTTTTGAAGTTTTGATGGATGAACTTGAATGTAAGAATTGAGGGGAATTGTCTGTTTATTATACCTTTAATTACACAGGGGCTGGGTCAACCTGTGGACGAGATCCTACCATAAATGATTAGTCTCGAGAGTGAAAAAGAAATTTGGGGATGTCCGCAATTCTGGGTCGCTTGGCTTTTTATGGGTCAAAATCAAGACTCGCACCTGAACTCCAAGCTGCTGCTGTTGAAGAACACATTTTACCATGAATTTACAACCAACCAGCCAGCTCAACCCTTCTCTTAATTATTCATATTCGTCTTTAATGGGCGAATTTGGTTATAAGGAAGCAAATCACGTCTCAATTAATACAGCTCCTCTACGCTTTAACATTCTTTACGACCCTGTATTAATTAACAATCAATTTCCCGATGCTCCCAAATGTCGCACGTATCTTTTTGAATATTAATTAAAAATCTTGAGTGAAAACAAAAGGAAATGCGCATCTGTTTTCCAGGAATATCGACTCTTTCACAGATTTCCCCTTCCTGAAATGTTGATATGTTTATTGAGTAAGGCGTGTGATTGCACCACACACAAGCTTATCTTGTATTATTAAAAAATAAAAATATGCCTTTGTTTGGGCTCGGCTTTAAAAAATATAGTGAGATAGCGAGCTTCAGAGTCTGAGGCTCAAATATCCAATCTATGTCATTGCCATGCAATGAAACCCCCCTTTGACTCTAGTTCTCCGAGTCATTTTAACGACAATAAATAATCAACAAGGAGGAGGCGTGCCGCTCCTCCCTTAATAATTATTTATTTATATTTTTCCTTCTCGAGTCTCGAGTATCAGATGGCGAGATGCGAGTCTCACAGTCTCACACTACTCTGCTGGCCTAGTATTATTATGACAGGTGTATCACCTTGAATTTCTTCAAGACCAATCGCTTGCAAATTAAAAAGTTTGATTTTTAATTTTTATAAATCAAAATATTTGCCCCTAAAGCCTCAAATTAAATGCAATATGGTTCTCGAGGGCGCCCTGACCTTTATCAATTAGCTATCCTATTCTATTTCGAGCCAAGGAGCATCCTCCCCTCGATGGAAGCCTTGTGGCAACTGCAGAATGCAACCCTATGATTAGGATTTATGAATGAATCATTCATTTCGAGAGAGAGATTAATCAATGATTGTGGATTAATTGTGTTCTTCTGCCCAGAGTCGAACGATAGATGCAAGGTGTTGACTGAACAATGGTCGCAATTTCAATCTGCATCCATTCTTCTTACTACTTCTACCTCCAATGCAATGTTATTTATATATTTTTTTGCCCGCAATTATGTTTTACTGGGCTAGAGCTAGTATACGCTTGGGAATAGTGAAATAAGTAAGCCAAGGCCATTGGAAAGAGATTCGGTATGGTCTGTAAAGAGCCAGGGAATAATGCATAAATCATTCTTGGATATAATTTGTCATCAATCGATCTGCAACTTGAAGACTTTGAGGAAGGCCGGACATGCCTTATCTTGTTATTATATAATAGATTGACCAGATGCCGAAATCTCGAAGCTCTTAATAGCTACTCATAATCCGTATGTGGCGAACGCACAAGCCCTGAAGGTGTCGAAATATGAAATTTGCACGAATTACGTGACCCCTGATTGAGTTTTACGATCTTGTGAATTGCTCTGATCTATAAATTTGCACTTTTCTCTAAATGGAGTGTTAGGATTTGCAACCCACAAGCCTTGTTAACCGAACTGACCCCAGATCTACAATATATTGATTGACCCTACAGCCCATCGGCTCATTTGTTCCTATTTCTCAATTACCTGATTGAGTTTTACGATCTTGTGAATTGCTCGAGATCTATAAATTTGCACTTTTCTCTAAATGGAGTGCTAGATTTGCAACCCACAAGCCTTGTTAACCGAACTGACCCCAGATCTACAATATATTGATTGACCCTACAGCCCATCGGCTCATTTGTTCCTATTTCTCAATTCTTTTGGGAAAAGGTGGCAATTCCTTTTTGTTTTGGGGCTGTTTTGTAATTGAAATTTAATGGCCAGAACACAATGTTGAGGCATTTAAGCGCTAACAAAGATCAAAGAGCTCGAGGATAAAATTCGGTAATTGAAGAATCAAAGCTAGCAATTTGTGAGCCGACGTGCATTCGTAAATTATTTGTAAATTCGGGAATTAATTAGCCTTTTTATGGAAATTAGACCACAACCAAACGACAATTGTTCAAGGAATACAAAAACAGCCTGAACAGATTCAATGAGGAAGGAGTTACGTGCTACTCGACATTTTGTAGTACATGTTAATTATAGGATTACTTTTGTGCCCCTCTTTTGTTCCAATTAATTCTTGAGTTAGCTTGAGTTAGGAGACTGGGTTAAGTAAGTGAAGTTAGTTGACTCGGAACCTTTTTTTTCGAGGGGGGGGGGGGATCAGCGAAAGAGAGCACATTACCCTCAAAATGTAACCCCACGAAAAAANAGCACATTACCCTCAAAATGTAACCCCACGAAAAAACGCCGCCGCCGCCGTGAAACAAGATGAGGAAATCCTTTTCAATGTTCATTCTTGAATTAAAGAGTTCTTGTACAACTGAATTAAATCAAGAATACAAAAAGATCGTCAGCAAATGTCGCAAAAAAAAGGCCGACAATTTCGAATTCGTGCCTTTTTGGCTTTAGGTCTGGTTGGGAAACATCTTGAAGATTACTCTACTCTATAGGCAGATACTCGGCTCGTCAATCGAGGGTCCTTATTGAGGGCGCTTTAATGTCAAAGGGCAGATCGAGGCTAGTATTATACATTTTCAAAGGGGTGACACGACTAGGTGAAGGGTTATATTTAATTTTAAAATCTAGATCAATTTAAAATCTTCAAAGCCTTGAGGCTTGATAGTTAGTGAAATTGCTCAATTTTAAGTCTTGGTTGAAATCTTCTCCCAACCATGAAAAGATTATAAATTCTTCTAGAGATTATCTAGGCTATCTCTTAAACTTCCCAGTAAAATCTGGTTATTTCTGGTATTTTCTAGTGTATTCAAGTATGTTCTAGAGCTAGGAGGTGGAGGAGGAATTGCAGGTGTGAAGCGGATCGAATATAAAAACATACCTGTCAAAACTACAACACTCCTCTCCTCTTTCTCTCACAAAATTCATTGATATTCTGCAATAAATACTGTCGTTTCTCCCCCAAAGAAGATTACTCTCTTTTTGTGTGCTCGTACCATTACAAGATAGGTAATATAATCGCATACGGCATATGAAGACTATAGCTTACTTTCATAAACTTATTAACGAGAGTCACGTCGGAAATGCGTCGAGGAGTCGCGGAGGCTCAAGCGATAAGGTCTTTTAAATATTTTTTAAATATTTCTTATTACCCCCAAGGGTCGTTCGTCTCCTTTACTGCCTTTACACAACCTTTCTCTCTCGCTCTGGCTTACTTATAATCCTTTTAATCATCTCATTAAGGTAAACCAAAGGAGCATTAAATAATCATTCATAATATAATAGTATACAATAATAAAGGGGAAGTGACTTGGTCAGTGTGTGAACTATGTAAAGTTCGAGTCGGAAGAAGCAGGGGAGAGAAAGTGAGAACTTTGTTATTTACTCGTATTCTCAAATGGAGCGGAGGGTAAATAATTATAATTATGGGGTCATCAAGAGGATGTTGTGCAATATCAGATGATTTTATTTGTAGCAAGTGTCCATCCTGGGACTCTCGTATTATAATTTCAATCCACCGCCGCTATTTTATATCTGATTCCTCATTATTCATTCCATTCATTGCGGGTTGCAAGCTAATAAAGTTGTCTCCCTTTTGGTTAATATTCTTATTTTTAATTATAATTGCGGCATAAATTACCCTACTCAGCATGTGCACAATTAATTAATAGGTTTCTACACAAAGTGTAGTTTCCGATGTCTCTTCCTTCATTTTTATTGTTCAGGACGCCACTTTGCTTATGCTAATTATATGCCGAGTATTCGTATAGGGCTAGGCAATAACTTTTTTTTGAATGCCCCCGAGGACTTTGCGGTGTTCGAGGAATGTTAAAAGAAAAGTTTTGGGCTTTTTTTCACGAAATTCCATTTAACTTTTACTCGAATTGCTAATTTGGGACTCAATTTAAATTGAATTGGACCGGGTAAACGAGAGTTAAGGAAGTAGATCTCATATTTTGTCGGAGCTCTTTTTAAAAAAAGCTCAAGGTACATACTATTATGATTGGAAGAAACAAAGTGTTTAGCATTAGACAGCAATTTTAAATTAGTTTTAATATTGGGTAATTCTAGGAGCCCATAATCGGCTTACACGGTCTTACGGATACTATTTAGGGGCTCTTTTTTCCCCATTTAAAAAATTCGCCACAATTTCCTCCTCTTTATAATGCACCAGCAAATCTATTGTGAATCAAAAAAAAGTCGCCTGATTTACATATAGCTTGCACTTAATTATAATAAAAGCATGCAAAAAAGCCCCATTTCTTTCGCCTCCCCTTTGCAAAGTTAGTTGTGGATTGTTTTGTATTATGGTACAATTGTTTTTACTTTCATTTGAAATTTCCCCTATAAACAAGACGTCGTAGCGAAGCATTTGGCCATGTTAAGGGGGCATAATTAACGATTAACGTCTACGGGAGCCAGCTCTGAAAGCTGGCTTATCTGCTTAAATTTTGATTGCTGTTGAAAAGTCAATTTGATCTGAGCTGACGGGGCTCGCTTTAACGCTTTGAGGCTGACAATTTAAACGGGAAGTCTTTCTTTTAAGCTTTGCAATTCTCAATTTCTCATTAGGACAAAATTTTAATATTTCTGCACGTAAATATTTAGATATTGATATTAGAGGATCAGGAAATCTCATTTCCTGGTTTCAAATTATATCGCTCACGTGTTTTTAGGTCCTCGCAGCTAAAATACAATAAATTCAATAAATATTTGATAATCTAAAGATTTCTTTCACTTCCCAATCTATCCCCAATCAAGTCAATTGCGTAGAGCACGAAAGTAAATTTGGAGGGAGTGGTAGGAAAGAGTTTTTGAGCATTTTGGGCGAACAATAAAAGTTTTGCCTAGACTCTCTCGCTGCCATTATTGAATTTGGACAATGAAATTTAAATAAAAGATGCTCCAGCCTCCAAATCTTGTGGGTCCAACCTACACATCACCTCTAAACAAAGGGCTCCCCTGACATATTCAATCACAAATGGATCTCATCAAAGACTTTTCAATATTTCTTTTATTTCCAATCGAGATTCGAGATTTACTAGCGGAAGTGGCTAATTGGTTAAGCTAGCGGAACTAGTTAGAAAATACACACTCGAATTAACTAGGAGAACAATGGCGGTGGACCGTCATAATAAATGCAAATCAAACCACTCGAGAATACATATTTAAGAGAGATTAAATAGGGAAATCAGGTATACGCCGTGGCGCTATACGTCCACACCTTTCAATTTCTCAAAAGTTTTCATTATAATTATCGCTACAGTTCGAGGAAAGAGCAATCAATCACACACCATCAGTCAATTATTGCCAATTTGGACTAAAAAGACCCCAATCTAGCATGCTCCTCCGTTAGTCGTACATATGCCATTGCCAAATAATGAAGCAAATGTGTTTAAGAAAAATTAAGAACTAACATTTAGCTCATTATGATGCTCCATAAGTTCATACTCCGAAGCTCTGAAGCTAATACTATAAGTATAATGATTTTTTTTGCAAATCAAGATCATGTCAGTTTCAGTATGTGATAAATGATAATGGACGAGAAAGGTCAGGTTAGGAGAAAACAGCTTATTTGATTGTAGTATATCGTAATTTGGGGGTTTCTAAACACGATCCATTGGCTTTTTACGAGTGCAATACCTGTGCAATTCTGTGGATTTTTAATTTTATTACTAGTGGATCTTGTGGACATTTAAATGCTTAAGTAAAACTTTAAAATCCACTCCAAAATGGTTATTGTCGCCAAAAACTCTTCCTTTCCTTATCGGAAAAGTGCATCGTGAGATCGATTGGGGTGTACTACCTATTGATATTTGATAGCACACTCGTTTTAAGGAGTCGAGTGAGTAATTCACTTTTACTACCGGTCTTCTCAGGATGGGGTCCTCTTAACAGAGATGACCACATGATTGATGAATATATTCATCTTTCTCTCTCGAGCTTGATCTGGAGGTCATTGTCACACATTGCAGATTAAAGCGGAAAGTAGAGCCAGTTATTTGCTTAATATTTAGGAAATGCAATGCTTTGAACTACTAGTAATGCTGCTGAATGCAAAGAAGTTTGGGAGCGACTTTCGCGATTTAACTTTTGAATACTTGTACTAGGAATTAACACGAATATGCTCGGGCTATAGTGGATAAAAACATTTGTACTACTACAGTAGTACAATACATAAACATTCATGTCAATTTACTGCTCTAGAATGTGGAATAAAAGCATTATTGGACTTCCCTCAGTGTCATTACCGTGATTGGCCTGCTGCATATACGAGTATCCTGTCAACTCAACCCAAGTTGAATACAAAGAGAGAAATGGAAAAACTCTTTGAATTAAATTGATAAGAGTATAGGTACACAAGTTTAGAGATTGACAGAACTGAGGAATTTTGCTTCTGGATTTGGACAACCTCAATTGACTTTCAAAGAGCAATAAACACATTAAAACCTCCTAAATTTAAAATGACTTTGGGGACTTCCTCTGGCTAATTCTGATGCCTAATTGCTCTGTGGCAAGCCCTCCCCATTAATACTAATGTATTCCTCCTCTTGTCCCCTCAGATTAAGGAATGGGCTTCCGAAGATCGTCATCAATTAAGCCAAATAATTTATTATCGCCCTTAAGGCTTAAGGCTTTAATGTAGGGTCAGTTAAACTTTTATTTTTTATTAGATGCTTTGCTCACCAATAGAGAAATAAGAGAAACATGATGGTGCTTGGGAATGGGATTCTGGGGAATCTGTGTCAGAGGTTTAAAGATCTTCCGTTCCCAAAATCTTACCAAGTTTAAGCTCAAAACAATTATTTCACTCCCATTCACAAAACCAATTGGTTTCAGACTTGACCTTTAATTAAAAGTAGATGCATTAGGGTTTTTTTAGTATCTGGATCATTGGAATTACCCAAAAAATCCTATATTAGAGATAATAGTAGACAGTTGGTACAATTTGAGTCATTTAAAAAAAGGATAATTAGCTCAATTTTTTTAAATAAAAAGCTAACAAGGGGAAATTCTCCCCAGAGTGGGGAAACCATTGAAATTAATTAGTGTACATAAAAAAGGAGGATTTTTGTGACCCTTTTTGTCTTCCCTAAAGACTCCCCT
>JAAZTK010000823.1:0-17135 GCA_036507255.1 Megalothorax incertus
AATTAACCTATCTCTGGCTGGGGTTGTGGCGTTGTTCATGTACTCGACGACCCTTATCTCCAATCGATTAAATTATATACATATTGGGTTAGGTAAAGGTTAAATTCATTGCAATTCTAAGTCTACATGCACACTTGACACAATGGGGAAAGGTGTGAATATAAAATCTTACGAGGGGGTGCACAAGTCATTTAATTAAAATCTCATGTTTATTGTATTTTATTTAAATATTTATAGTGATGTAAGCAAGCATCTCGTAGCAGCTCCCGTTGTTCATGGTAAGTCTGACTGTCTGAAGTCGCATTAACCTAAATTTAATCATCTTGTAGTACTACTACATAAAAAAATGTCAATTAAAAATCGAATTTTCTATTTTCAGCAGCCCCTGTGGTGACCTACGAGCAACATTATCAACCTGCCCTGGCATACCATCATCAACCTGCATATGCATACTCTCCGTATGCCCATCATGCAGCTTACAGCTATCCCTATTATTATTAAATCGTAGAATAGGGATTCAAGAGTAACTCTTTGTGACCTTACTGACCCTCCTCCTTATCAAATTTCAATTGGCTTAAGTTCTTATACTAACAACAATTAACTCGACAATAGGTAAATTTAAATTCCCACACCCTTTGCCATTCTTTTATCGATCAAGACCTAATTAACCCCGTCCACTTCATCCACTCGTCAAAATTGTCCGTCCAAATGCAATTGCAATTATGGCAGTACTCTGTTTAATTGTAGTTCCAATTTTCCCACTCGTTCCAATGTCAATGTATTATATAACTCTAACCCAATTACGTTAAATTGTAATCCCCTTAATTAAAAGTACATTAAGCCGGTGCTATTTTATTTGAGTTCAAATTATTTTGTAAATTATACTCTGTATTATCAATGGTAAAAAAAAGGTTTTATATTTTTATGGATTGGATTTTATACATAGAATTAGACTCGAACTATTCCTAATCAAACTTATTCGAATGTTATTTAAAAATTGGCTTAAAAATCTCATTTTGGAATCGAAAAAAAATCATGCAATTTGTAAATATCCGTATAATTCTGATGGGGTATTAAAAAGTATTATGTTTTTAGTAGGTAGTACAGTAGAAATTGAATAAAAACCCATTTCTATTTATTTTGTAAAAAAAATGCTTTTTTATTTCTTTTTATTTCTAATATTTAATTAATTACGATACAAGCACATAAATTACTAAAATGGGAGCATTTTTAAAGCATGCTAATTAAAAATATATTTAATACTCAACTGGCAATTTAAGATTGATCGTTTGTAGACGTAGCGGAAGAACGCTGACATTCGGATAGGAAATGAAAATATCGTAAATCATCGATAAATTTATTTAAAGCTTGAATAAAACTAGGTTGATCCACGATTTGGGATCCAATCGATCGCGTCTCAAAAGAATAATTCTTGCCACCCCCACCAAAATCAAATTTTGATAAGAGTTTCCCTCGTTGTTCAATACTTAGGTGGGGGAAATGAACTGTTAAAAAATTTGGAAGAAATTCTTCAAATATTTGGACCCTGGGTGAAGTACTCATCTCCCAAATGATGGAAGAGACTTCCTCAAGGAGAAGGTCATGGGATTTTTGGACCAAAACTTGCAAGAGTACTGTAAGAAATTGAGAAAGGATTTGTGGTGTAAGACGATTGAATAGCTTGTGTTTTTCATTGACAATTGACAGTGTAGATAGATTAAAACGGAATATCGAGAGTTCGGGTTGGAGGAAAGAATGGCCAAGAGATTCAAGGATTTGTTCAAATCTTTTTGCAATCAGTGGATCCTCAATCATTTGTGTAAATAGAGGATTGGATGGATCTGGACTTGTCATCATTGTTGACTGTAGATTTGATAGCTTTTGTTGAGAGCTTAGCCCAGGGAAAAAGTAAGTCCAACGAAATAGAAGACAATCACGAACGAGATGAAAAAATGGGATTTTTAGGTCTGGGGTGCTCCTTTGTGCTAGGATAGGGTAGAGTTGATCGTAAGCAAATGCGAGGGACTCTGGAAGGAATTTCTTAAACGATGATGATGGATCCTTTAGCATGAATTGAAGCATATTCAAGAACCTGGGCATTAAAAAAACATTAGATTCTTTAAAAAACTTTGAAATTTTAAAATAATTACTTTTCAATGACGATGCAAGAGGATTCAGTCTCGCGGAGGAGATCATTTATAATATTCTCCGATGAAAAGGTCTCAATAAATCTCCGAATAGAGTCCTCAAAATAAGCTGGACCAGCCTGTTGACCAAGTACCTCCATAATCTTTAGGAATAGATTAAGTATTTCTTCTCCAACACCTTGAAATTAATATTAATTGAATTATTCAATTAGATTAGATTCAATTACGTGTTGAACATTAGTTTTAATTTCTGCAAAAACGACAAAAACTACAAATTCTTTGCGCAAAAAAAAATCTAAAGGTTTGATTTGCCAAAGCTAATGGCTCAAGACTACTTTTTGCCATGCTATTCAATTAGCTACTACATAATACAGATGCTAGAATGCTTGTAATTTACAAAATGAACCTGAACCGTATGACTTACCAGGCCTTCGAAGATACGTCGAGAGAAGGGTATGTAAAAATGGTACAATTTCTTTTAAAATCTCCCAACAAATCTTCTTCGAGACACCACCCTCGCTCTTGAGTAACTCCAATTGATCCATAAGGATATGAATATGATATATGATAAGGTCTGGATTTGAAGAAGAATTTGCCAGCTCCCCCAAAATTGGTCTCATATAAATTGAATAAAGTTCCGTACGATGTTCCCATTCTTGAAGGCTTACATTCTGCCAAGGAAGGAACAAGAGACCTCCAATTGATTTATTTAACGTGCGAAATGTCTCTGGATCCATTGAATTTCGAAGTGGATGAATTTTTTGTACTAGAGACTTGACGCTTGCAACTTGAAATAAATATTGTGTACGAATTGAATTAATTAGGGTTGAGAAAAAGTGTGCATGAGCTAGGACAATCGATGGATGGATAGAATTGCGATTTTCCATTGAAAAAAATACTAATTCTGCGAGGAGTCCTAATGTTTCAAAAAACGTTTGTTGATCAGATAGGGTTGAATCTCCAAGTATGATTTCTGAATGATATCTGCATATAAAAAACGTTTTTATTAGAATTACAATGTAAAGTATATGGGGAGATTGAATTACCGTGATAGCCAATAAGTCCATGATTTAAGGGAGTAGATGATCTCGCAGTTTCTGTAAAAAAAGAGCAAAAAAATACATTTTCACACCTTCACCTTACACCTCTCACTCGTTCAATGGCTTAAATTGCGCTCGGAGCAATGACAATGTAATTAGAAATGTGTTACATGGCTCATAAATGCGTATAAAAAGTCAATCTCAACAATTTAAAGATTGCAATCTTAAATAAATTAAATAAATCGAACAAATTGAATGAAAACTTACGCTTTTATAATAATTTCTGGGCTTTTGACAAAGTAAAAATGCTTTGAGAATAGTGCTACTTGCACCAATTGCTGAAATAGGCTCTTCCCAAGCTCTAATTCTTGCTTAAATACAGCTCCATCATAAAAGATGCTTGCAACCCTATTTTAAAGGATAATAGGGAATTAATTATTGTAATTGGAGCATGGTGGGCAGGCATACCTTCCCGCAAATTGAACGATAAATGAAAAATGTTCAATTTCAATCGTATTCTCATAATTTAGGACGGTTTTTGTATGATCCAGATGAATAAAAAGATCCGCATAAAACCGGCAAGACTCCTCCCAAGTATTGCTTACAATTTGGAGTGTCTCTGTAGGGAGTAGGTCACCGATTTTAACTAGAAGATCCGCATTCCTCAGGAGCGTGGGTGCCTCCCCATCCTCATCATCTTCAATATCAAAAGATTCATCCGCCACCCCCGCTTGGAATTTAATATTTGATTGAATTATTCCATTTGCAAGGCCTAAAATTGGGCTTTTAAATGATTCGAGTAGTTCTTCATAATTTGGAGCTTGAATTGCGGATTGTGCAGTGAGGTAGGAGAGTAGTCGAGCCCAAACATCAAGACTTTGGTAATAGAAACGTGGGTCAGACTGTTTGAAAGTGAATGGGAGGAGGAGAGACATGAATGCCTTGGCTGTGGACTCGTCATATCGATAAAAATGACTTGTAATCAGGCTTAAAAACTCGATAACTTTTCTGCAAGGATTCCAAAAAAAAAAATTAATGGGATTTAATTAAAATAATGACTAATTGCCGTATTATTTAGTACTATTTGACTTACGCATTGGAATGTGATAGGTTAACTGAGCCAAAAAAGCCAAGAATCTTATTGAGGAGCTCAATTGCAAACTTTGCTATAAAATTCATTTGATCATCAAATTCTTTTGGAAAATATTTTCGATACAAAAGTTCATTTATAGCTCCTAATGCTAGGATTGCGTGGTTTTGTTCCGTATTCTGAAAGAAAAATAAAAAATATAAGTAAAACTCAATTAAAAATTAAATTATGATAAAATATTCCAATTTACAGGCGAAAACAAATCAGTTAGAACGAGTTTGCAAAGTAGCTGAACCAATTCAATGGGATAGGGTGCTACAGAAGGCTGATTACTCAGAGAGGAGCAATAGATTGGTGTCCAGGTTGATATACCCTCGAGACAAAGGGTTATAGACTCGTTAAGACGGGAACTCTTGGCATAACCGTTATTTGAATTTGAATCCTCGCTTGAACTTGTCGGAGATGGAGGTATTGGTGGAAGATCTCTTCGTTCGTTAAAGCTCGCTTCAAGTGTTTCTAGAAATGGAGATATTAACATTACAAGAGCTATATTTGAATTTGTAAAATATTTACTCAAAAAGAATTGATAAATCTTTGGCAGTTCTGCAATGAGAAGGCTCTTGAGCTCAGTCTTCCGGTCTGAACTAATTTCATCCTTTGCATTTGGCCATTCCTCTGCTATTGTTTTGAGAAATATTAGCCCTGGGATTATTGAGTCATCGTTCGAGGCAATCTATCATAATTAGAATTCTTAAATTAATTGAAAAAAAAAACTCAGGAAGATTCGAATGCTCACCTCGTAGATATTCGTAAAAAAATCAGGGTATGAATGCGGCCATGAGAATTTACCAATATCCGTGAGGAGTTTGATGATTTTATTGCGGACATAAGGGGGTTGCCTTTTGGAGTGTTCTGATCCGAGGAAATAATATATTGTAGACTTGAGCTCGTTCTGTTCTCCAGTATTCATTGTAAACCATCGGATTTTAATTGATGACTCGATGACACTCAAACAGTACCTGAATAAATAAACATAATTAGGGCATGGACTTGGGTGAGTAATTAATTAAAGCTTACATAATGACATATTGACTTGACTGGGGATGAGATATAAAATAGAGGGCTTGCTTCCAGCTTCCGGGTGACTTGGAAAAATTCTCCAGCATGACTTCAATCTGTCGTTTCCGTTCATTTGATGTACTCGGAGCGAAAAATTCATTGAGTGACGACTCTAGCTGACGTTGAGCCTCCTCCATTCTGACCTGCAAATTCCAGAAAATATTGTCAATTTTATTTTAAATAAAAATTAAAATCGTGATAAAAAATTCGTATTTTAAAAAATATGAAATTACAAATTAAACCAACTTACGCTGATGTCAAATAGGGTTTCTTCTCGTAGTATTATTCCCCGCTAATTGATTGACATCAATTTAATGGTGGGATCAGTCTTTTTAATTAGGAAATTGACACAATTAATTAAAAATTAATAGCAAACCCGAGCCGGCACTTTTGTCTATCTAAAATCTAAAATTTCAAATGAAGTTAAACAATGAGTGGGTTGCGGTTCATACAAGTTGTATTTTGATAAATTAAATTATTTTGATCCAAAAATATTAAATTTTTAGTGTTTTTCAATGGCTGCCGCCGCAGGGGGGTCAAGGGTGGTTAAGTCGACCTTGAGGCAGGTCAAGCCGATTCTTTCCCTTGATAGCGTTGATGCCAGAAGGTAAAATTTGCTAAAATTCAATTAAAAACAATTAAAAATCTGCAAGAATTGCAAATACATACTTATTTAATTTGGATTGATTTAATGGCAAAATTAATTAATTAATTGTCTTCAATTTGTGATTTAGGAGGGTAATTGGATTGTACAAGGCCTGGTATCGTCATATCCCTTATATGCGTAAGCTCAATTAATTTATTTACATTTGAAAATGCATTGATTTTGGATTTAAAAATTCTGTACAAAATCTTAATTAATTGTTATTAAATGTCATGTGTTTATTTGCAAAATACTGCTACAAAATTTTACACATTTTAGGACGGGACTTTGTTGAAGATTTTTAAATTGTTATTAAATTGTGTAATTTTAGTAAATGAAATAGACGTCCCAAAGACTCCAGAAGATTGCCGAATAAAGTTAAAGGAAGAATTCCTCAAGCATAAAAATGTCAAGGACATCCGCGTGATTGATATGCTCGTCGTAAAGGTTTTGAATTTATACTAATTGCATTAAGATTTAAGATAATATTAATTATGTATTTTAATTGGTGTTTTTTGTAAATTCTTAATACAGGGCCAAATTGAGCTACAAGAAGTTGTACAGCATTTCAAGCAAAAAGGACACGTAATGGCATATTGGAAAGAAACGGTGAATGAGAAGCCCAAGGGATTTTTGGCAAAATTTTTAGCTGGTCAAGAATAATTAATGTGACAATTCCCATTAACGAAATTCTCTGTCCATGAGATACTGCCTATTATCCTCTAGAGTCATGTAAAAATTGCTAGTATGTTTTTAGGAATTTAATTAAATAAAATTAACGCAATAAAAATTTAAAAATCTGCCGTAATTTGTCAAATTCTATTTATTTCTAGACTTCTTTCAACTACATTCCACACACTTTTATAAACTTTAGGATTTCCCAATATCCAGTGAATACCCGCTCCTCCTCCATATTAGAACACCGATCCCAATTGATTGGAAAGAAGCTGATTGAAAGATCCTTTTCAAGCCCTACAATCCCATCCACAATGGATCTCCTCAAACTCTTTAGATATTCAAGGAACATTGGATTGCTCATTTGGTTTGTCCTATACACTTGGATTGCCTCCAATTGAATCCTTAGCATAAGCATCTTGAATTTACGAGAATTATATGCAGTAATTTCATTCAAAATCCTTTGGACTTCCTTCTCCTCATCCGAGAGTAGGCTTAGGGAGAATTGAGAAACTGGAGGAGGTGGACCATAATAGTCTCGAAGGGTAGCAAGTGACGAGATCGTGTCCAGGAATCCAATAAGGAAGAGCTTGATTGAAGAAAATAACTCTCCAGAGATTGAGATGTCCATCCCACATATTTGCTCAAATAAAACTTGCTTTAGAAGCCTCTCGCATTTGACAATCTTCTCCTCACTCATCCCCCGATCCGATTTTGAAGAGTTTGTGCAAATCATTTGAAATAGCCGAACTGGAATTCAATAAGCATAAGCATTTCAATTTTATTTATTTATCGTAAATTACCTCGAGCAATGCTCACGTTAAGCACATTAATTGCCAATTTAGTCATGAGTTTGGCAGGATTTCGATAGATTCGACACATTGGTTTAATCTCTTCAGGTTTCTTACTTGCCCCAGCATCTCCCTGTCCCATTTCTTTTGATGCATCCTCCTCCTCAAGGTCATCCTTTCTTTTTAACATTCGAGCTTTAAACATTTCAATCCAGAAATCCAGATTAAATACTTTCCCTCGAGAGTTCCTTTCATTCTTCTCCCTTAAATAGGACCGATCTTCGGAAAAGACTTGGCTTAGGAGTTTGAGATATTCTTCCTTCCCTGGGAAATCTTCCTCCTCATTCCAAAAGAGATCAACATTATCATTCCAATGGGAGAGAGAAGGATGTCCAAATGACCCGAAGAAAAATACTTCACCAATTAGAACATCTAAAGTTTTTCCGAGGATTCCAAGAGCTTCTTCAAAGGCTTTATTTTGAGAGGGTGGTGTAAATTTAAGGATGAGGGACTCAAGTTGGACACGGAGGAATAGCTTCTTAAGTGATTTGGCTCTATCCCCATTTGATTTTATTCTATTTACTTTCTCTAGGATCTTCCAAATGAAATTCAACCTTTCTTCTGGTGTTTCTTCCTCAGGATGAGCAAATGACTGCTTTAGGATACGGGTTTTGAATTCGTAGAGTGTTACAATTCCCTCATTGAGCTGTTTCATCCCTCGAAGGAAGCTCCGGATGCTTGACCAATTCCCCATACATAGGATGACCTCAAGGCCACCAACTAGAGACTCGAGGGAGGTCATAAGGACTTCAAGTGAGCTCTCAAAGTCTGAATTCTTATCAAAATTAAATCCAAAAGCGGGGGATGCAAAGGTGAGTGCACTGGTTGAGATTGAAAGCTTAATCACATGATGCATTAGCTCGTTGACACCCTCCCTTGCTGTCCTTTTAGGTATTTTTTCTTCCTCTTTGGAATCTTCTGGACTTTCTTGAAATTCCTCCCAGTTTTGACCAGAATCCTCGGAGGATTCTCGAGGAGTTGCCTCCTCCCCCTCGATTTCTTCAATCTTGACACCTCCATCTCCACCTCCTCCGGAATCAACCAAGGTTTGAAGCGTTTCTTTTGAGGTGTCCTCAAACTGGCTCTCAATTTCCGGTTCTCCATCTTTGGGGCCCTTGAATATTTCTTGGAGAAGATTCTCCCAAGCTATTGGATCTCTTGGGAAAAGATTGATCCCTAAATGACTCCTCAACCCTTCCCTTTCCAACTCTTGAAGCCTCGAGAGGACATCTTCCGGAAAGATATGAGTCCCATCAGGAACAAAAGCTCGATGAACAGTGTGCCGAACCCTTTCCAGCCCTGTCCTCAACCATTCTTTGAACTGACAATGACCCCCATCATTTGAAGGTGACCCGAAAGAAAGAAAGTGAGAATTTTTCTTGTTTTCAAAATATTCGAGCTCCTGGATTTCATTCATCGCAGAATCCCCCACCGCCCTTAAAAGCTCATGTCTGACTTTAAAATGATGGGGCTTTCAAAAACACCTAATTAATTAATTAGCCCTAATTAGCAAGCAATTTAAAAGATTTTAATAATTAGCTAAGCAACTTTATCCATTTTTTGCAGCCATTTTTTCCAGTCTAAAAAAGCGCAAAATTCAAATAAATTCCTTCCAAATTGTCCAAGTCCTTCGAGGTTGCTTCCGAGGTCATCGCAAGCATGTTGTACCGATTCAATAAATACGCTGGGAAGGCGTCCACCGTCCTCCGGTCTAAATGGATAAGTGTAAGTTTGAATTTCATTCATGGTAAAAATGGAATTATTTAAATTTTGCATTGTAATTTTTTTAGGGACTCGAGTCCAAAATGATCCCGGGGCAAGCTGACCATTTAAGTAGCTCCACCATCAATTTTGCGAGATCTGTTTGGGGCTGCTCGTCGTCGTGTCGTGCTGGAGGTGGAGTTCTTCCTAACTCTCAATACGGGCCAATGTCACCCAAGCTGAAGGCAAAACAAGTACATTTTCAGGTAATCCTACAAATTATGCCATAAATTGTTTGCCTAAAGCCCTAATTTGATGTGTGATTTAAATTTTAAATGCAGGTGGATAATGGAGTTCCGGTTCATTTGAAAGGAGGACCATTTGACAAGTTTCTTTATTATTTTACACTTGGACTCTCTGTACTCTGCATCGGCGAGGTTTTTTACTACGTTGGCTCACATTCTTTTCCCAAGAAGCATCATTAGCAGCTCAAGAATTATTCATTTTTAAAGAAATAATCATATTTATGCGTGTTTGTAAATCCGGAATGTAAAAAATGCCTAATCTATAAATTATTTTCAATTATTATACCCTAACCCAATTAAATCTGGTCCCTCTGGATGAATAAATGAAATTTTTCATCTTTAAAAAAAGAAATGAACGCCAAAATCAGATCTGAGATAACACAATTTAATTAGCTTTAATTACACAACTCAACTTGAATAAAGTAGTAGTACATATAGGCTTACGAGATTAATATAAGTTGAATTAAGGTAGTCGTACTTTCACCAGAAAGTGAAAGCATACTCCCATATTCGTATGATTACAATATAACATGGTGTGCTTACAATTGTTTATTCGAAATACTTCTCTCAAACAATGTAGGTATTATATAATAATTAGATAGCTATATAATTATCGGCTAAATTCAACTAGATCTGCTAGAATATATATTACTTTAAATGAAAACTTTCTTTAGGTGGGTGCTGTTGCTTTCTCGGATTTCCGCCCTCAAAAAAACGAGTACAAAACTTTGCTCGGATGTTAAGTGCTCTGCTGCTGCTTGATGACATTGTAGGTTCGTTTTATTGTGTGTTAAATGGAGCAAAGTACTGCACTCGAGTCCTTTTGGGGGAGAATTATACAATTTCGGCTTACCACAAATCTTATAATCTTAAATCTATAGACTAACACTATTTTAAGGCACAAAAGATTGACATTTCTCATTTATACTTGTAATTGCACTTGTAATTTACATCTAGGACGGATAAAGTCAATATTAGGTAGGCATATCTTGTGTCAATTACATATTATTGTTAAAAGACTTCCATTCATTTTACTATATTTTCTAATTTCATTCAAACTGACTAGATAGCTCGTGAAATCATGCCTTGAACCACGCCCTACTGATGTAGGGGCGTAAGGACAATGAGTTTCTCCTCTGCAAATAGTTAAAACAATAATAATGATTCGGCATACAGTTTTTTGTCACAGTAAAACATAGAGAGAGCAAAAAGTAATATAAACTTTATATAACTTAACGCGTATACTCGTAGTAATATTGTAATATTGCATGTGAACATATGCATATTTGTAGTATAAGTAAAATGTGTGTAATTTAATTTAAATTAGAGGGGTTTAGAACTTTAGAGTGCAAGGGATTAGAGCTAAGGAGGGGGGATTAATACCAATATAGAATATAGATTAGATTAAAGGGGGAGTTGAACTATTTTAGCTAAAGAGTTTCATGATTTCAATCCAGATTGTTCTTTTATTTAAAAGTCCCCATCATGAAAAGGGGAGAAGGCACGGAGCATGTACATTCTGGAATTTAAAAAAATTAGGAAAAATTAATTCAATTTCAGGAGTGAATTTCAAGAATTAAAACGCTTACGTGTGTTGGTGGGAATCGCGGTGGTGGACGATGCTATAAAATTATAATAAAATGATAATTAGCTCAATTTAAGATTCTGTAAGAGAATTTAGGAAGGAACAATCAGTTCTAAATTCTAATGTTGTAATTTCTATCAAAATATATTCAAAATTGCACTCTGGGATCTGAATTTACAGATTTCTTAAAATCATCCTAGTTTGGACAACTTCTAAATCCTAATTGAAAGTATTGTAGCTTATGCAAGCTAAAATCTACCTTCAAAAGTTTCAATTTACACTCCAAACTCTCGTTTAATTAAGTTTTTTTCTAAACTCAAAATGGACTTGGTACTCTGATAAAATTGTGCCTTGTTCTACTACGATATAAGTAGAATATGTAAAATACATAAAAAAAACTCGCTCTGATGCGGCGTTCATTAGCATCAGTTCTGGAAAACCTCAAAAGAGGCATCTCGACAAATGGACAACGGTTAAACTTACTTTTGATTTACATTAATTGGATTGAGGATTTATTTTGAGATTATATTTTGAATTTATTCAAAGAATGACATGGCTTTCTTTCCTGGTGCTTTGCTCTGAATGGGGAGAAATTAAAAATGTTCATGGAATTCATTCGAAAGCAACAGATAGGACAATTAGGTATAAGAATTAATTGATATTTGGCTTGATTTTTGCAATCTTCGTTTACTCAAACTGAATTTGAAGGAATAGGATATTTTTACACAAAATAGGATATATTTACACTAAATAGCGATAACATTCTTACCGGTGACATAGCTCGAGCGGCAGATCCGGCCCTTCCTTTTGCTCGAGATTTGCTCAGAGCTTGTTCAGCCTGGAATTATATTAAAAAATATAAATCCATTAATTGAAAGGTATATTTGAAAAATAGAGGATATATTCCATACCATATCGGCTCGCTCCTCTGTCTCCTCAAGCTCTTGTTGTGCCTTCCTGAATTTGGCCAAATTGAGAGCTGCGATCTCCTCCTGCAAGGTTTTAAATAGGAAAATTTAACCATTTCAATTCAACTTTTATTTAATGTTTAGCACATACAGCCTCCTCGATTTGCCTCTTGTACGTCTTGATCTTTTGTTGAAGTCTGAGGGGAAAGGTTTAATTAATATAAATATCTATGCATTTCAGGAGATCTTACTTGTCAACAAGATCCTGCATTCGCTCGTGGTTCTTCCTGTCCTCCTCAGCCTGGAAGGTGAGCTCCTTGATGCGCCTCTCGGTCTTTCTGAGATTCTTCTGGGCATCAGCATGACGTCTCTGCTCTCCATCAAGCTCATTCTCCAGAGCTCGGACACGTTCTTCCAATTTGGCAATCATCTTCTTGCCTCCCTTAAGAGCGTTGCTCTCTGCCTCATCCAAACGGATTTGAAGTTCCTTAATCTGGAGCTCCATTGCCTTTCGCATCTTCTCTTGGTTTTGAGCGTGCTCTTGTTCAGCCCGGAGTTCATCAGCGAGTCTTGCTGCGTCAACCTATTGAAAACAATTGAATTATGCTAGATTTCAAGAATCTACTTATAAATTCCTACCATTGCTTTCTTGGCTTTCTCCTCAGAGTTCTTAGCCTCGTTCAGAATCTCCTCCAAGTCAGAGTGAAGGGTCTGGAGTTCAGATTCGAGCTTCCTCTTGGCTGTGGCAAGAGAGCCAGCCTGTGCACCGAGCTCATTGAGTTGTTCGTGAGCATCAGTGAGTTCTTGCTCGGCTTGTCGGCGTGCCCGATCCGCTTGTTCCAAAAGAGTTCGAGACTCTTCGAGCTCGTTGGCCAGAGCTGTAAATCAAAACAATATTTAACAAAAATTCTAAAACTCTTATTACAAATGCCGCCTCACCATTGGCTCGCCTCTCGGCAATTCCAAGAGCTTCTCGTGTCTCATCCCGAGCACGTTGTTCCTCCTCGAGTTGAGCCTGGAGCTCCTTGAGTTGCTGTTGGTATCGCTTGATGCTCTTTTGAGCTTCAGCGTTAGCCTTGTTCGAATGATCAAGTGCAATCTCAAGCTCATTGATGTCGCTCTCAAGCTTCTTCTTCATCCGGAGTGCCTCAGCTTTGCCCTTGGCTTCAGCTTCAAGGGAAGCTTGCATCGAGTCAAGTGCTCTCTGGTGGTTCTTTCGGGTATTCTCGAATTCCTCCTCCTTCTCTTGGATTCGCCTATCAATTTCTTGTCGAACCTGAGAAAGTTCGAGCTGTCCTCGGAGTACCTTATTCTCCTCTTGTTCAAGGGCAGACTCGGCTTCCTCAAGAGCAGCTTGGAGCTCATCCTTCTCAGACTCGAGTCGCTTCCTCGCCTTTTCAATCTCATGAATGTTCCTTCCACCCTCTCCAATTTGGTCCATAAGATCCTTGATCTCATCAGCCAAATTCTTATTCTCCCTTCGGACAGAGTCAAGTTGTTCTTGTCCCTCCATCAAAGACAGCCTTGAGCCTGAAGAGCTCTGTGGAATAATTCCTGCATTCTTTTTGAGATGCATCCAGCTCAGCGGAGAGATCATCAACCTTCATCTTCCATTCTCCCACGATCTGTTATGGTATATTTAAATATTATATGTATCTAGTACGATATATAAATACTTTGCATACCTTGTCAAAGTATTTCTGTTTCTTCTCCATTTGATTGGCAAGAGATTGTGCCCTCTCAACCTCCAATTGCATATCTTCGAGCTCGGTTGCGAGTCTCTGTTTTGTTTTCTCCAATGCAATAACCTTTTGGTTGAGAGACTCGATCGTCTCTTCAAGCCTCAGTGAGGCGAGCTTGCAATTTACGCCTAGTTTTAAAAGAAAAATTAAATGTGCAAAATCCTAATTTTAATTTCACAAATCTCATACTTGGCTTCCTCAAGCTCTTCAATTCTTGCAACCCCCTCGGATTCATATTTGGCTCTCCATAATTGAGCTTCAGCATTAGCTTTGGAAAGCTGCCTTTGCAGATCTGCCT
The DNA here is from genome assembly GCA_036507255.1 of Megalothorax incertus. Lineage (NCBI taxonomy): Eukaryota > Metazoa > Arthropoda > Collembola > Neelipleona > Neelidae > Megalothorax > Megalothorax incertus. The sequence goes on from JAAZTK010000823.1 coordinate 14,105, forward strand.
TAGACTCTGCCTCCTCATCAAGGTTCTCTCGAAGTGAGTCCAAATCATGCTCAATATTTCGGAATTTCCCAAGGAGTGTGGCCCTCTCGCGAGATTCCTCATCAGCCATCCTCTTTGTGTCCTCAAGTATGGGTGGAGAGTGAGATCTTAAGCTTGTTAAGCTGTGAGATTTGGGATTCAGCATCCTCAAGTTGTCGGCTGAGATCAGAGTTCTCAATTGCCAATTTCTTTTTGGATGAATCAAGATCTCCCAGTGTTCGGGCAGCCTCCTCATATTTTCCTTGAATCTCTCCAAGGGTCTGTTGGAGCTGCTTATTCATCTTTTCATATGAGCATTTCTCATTGCTCAAATGGTCCATCGCGGCTCGGAGGTCATTTAATTCACCAGCCATTGAAGAACGATCCTTCTCAGCCTTGGCTTTCATTTTATTGAGGGTGTCGAGTTGTTCGCTCATCTCTGTTACAGCATCATTGTGTTTCTTCCTAAGGTTAGCACATTGAGCTTCATGCTGAATATTTCCCTCCTCAACATCTCTTCGGAGTTTGGAAAGCTCTGCCTCTCGCTTCTTGTTCAATTCAATTTGAGCCGAGGTTGCTCCACCAGCTTCCTCAAGCCTCTCGCCCAACTCTTCAAGTTCTCGGGCAAGGTCACTCCTCTGCTTCTCAGCCTTAGCTCGAGCTTGTCGCTCAGCTTCCAATTCCTCCTCGAGTTCTTCAATTCGGGCTTGGAGTTCCTTGATTTGTTTCTGGAGTTTGGCGACAAGGCTTTGCTCGTCTGAATTTATTAAAAAAATAAAATATAATACCATTTAATTGCAAATATTTGCTTCCAAATACCTTCGAGTTTAGCGGTGAGGGAAGAGATTTCCTTATCCTTGCGTTGGATGGTTTGTTCAAGCTCTTTTTTGTTCTAAATCACAAATAAATATATCAAAATAACATTATAGCTGTAAATAAAATTCAATATACCCTCTCAAGGTCGGTCACAGCTTCCTGTGTGAGTTTAAGGTCTCCTTCAATCTTCCTCTTCCCCTTCTCAATATCACCTCGGAGTTTCTTTTCTCGTTCTAGGGAAATCCTCCAACTCATCAAGGGTTTGTTCAAGCTTGCCCTTAACTTTGTTAAGGTGGTTGACCTTATCTTCGGATGCCTGGAGGTCTTCGGCAGTCTTCTGGTTCATTTCCTGGAGGTGTTTCTTTTCTTTGTTGAGCTTATTGATGAGCTCATCCTGTGTAAATTAAATGAATTTTATTTTTAGCATCTTTATTCTCATTAAACCAAATAAATCAGCTTACTTGGTGGGCAATTTCATCATTAAGGTTTCGGATTTGATGGTCCTTGGAGGATTTATCTTGGTCGGCCTTTTGGATGGACAATTCCATATCTTCCATATCTATATTTAATGCATTTTTCATTAGCTTATTACCTATAATCTCATTTGATTTACTAATTAACCTTTCTTAAGTCCAGAGATCTCTTGGTCAAGTTTCTTCTTTGATTGGAAAAGTTGGTTTCGGGCTTCCTCCTCACCGGCAAGGCGTTCTTGGGTATCCTGTAGATATTAAACATATTTTTCCATTTGCTCCCATATAAAAATACAAATTATGAATTCAATTTCATCCATCATTTCAAGTGTTTAAAAAAACGTTACTAAAATGAGCAAAAATGCCATAAATTCTTAAGCCATACGAGTAGATTATAGATCCATAGGTTTATCATTAGCGGAATAGGAAAGAGATTGAAATAATATACCAAGTAGGAAAGATTATATCTGAATTAGTATTAGTGTTGAACTGCAGTAGATCATTCAAAGATACTACTAGTTAGATACATTTACAAAGTGCCTACTTAACCCAAGAATCGGTTCTCGAGCCAAAAAACTTTGTTTGATTTGAGCTCTTTGTGTATCTTTCACCCGGAAAAAGAAGATGTACTTAAAATGATGGCATTCTTTGCATCCTTTGAGCATGTAATACATTGTACAGAGTAGTTCATAAATTCCAAGAAAAAGCCGGGTGGCTCCTCAAAACTCGGGCCCCAAATCGGGGAATTTGAAAACTTACAATTTCGAACCCCTGATGAGCCCCAGTTGGACTCTATCCGTAAACTTCCTTCTACTTTAACCCCTAAAAACGATTCAACAAATTCAAATCTAAACTTTGTAAGATCTTTCCCAGCTCTCAACTCTATTATTATGATTATGAATGCGGCTTTAACATTGCTATTATTTCCCATCCTCGAAGGAATGCAAAACAAACCCGTCCCCCGAAGAATCATTGGCTCATCAACGAAAGTAGTCTAAGAATCTGGAAATAAGCGTGAGTGCATACTCCTTCCACTTATAAATATAGGCCAATATTAAGTGTGTACATTCTTAATTTGAAATGTTCCTCGGGGTCCGCCTACACTCTTTCACTTTTATGCAGAGTGTTAAAATTGTATTTGTTCTGCGGATTTGGAGGGGATTGGCGTTAAAAACTTAAAATGAACGCCTGCTGAGCTTCCAACTCCTCGGAGAAAGAAGTTCAGCAGCTATACAGTCCTCTATTGATTTAGACGGTGTTCCGCTTCGTTCCGGGTGCCACAAAAAAAAATTCAAATGATCTTTGGGCTCTTTCTCGGGGAGTAGGATTTATGGGAGGGTGTCGGGAGACCCAGGAGCTGTTGGGTAGCAGCTGCCTATCTACGTGTGAACCTAAGATTATGCACATCTTTCTTAAAAAGTCTCACTACAAACCAACTGCATTAAAATTTAGATAAAAAAATCTACTCGACTCTCACGAGGATAAGATAGTAAAAATTACAGAGTTATGCCAAACACCTATCTAATAATATGGTGATCTTGAGACCAAAAATAGTAGAGTATTTGCTAAGAATCCGCTCTAAAAATGCCTATTCCTCAACCGTTACCACCCTAAAGGACCAAAGTTAAAAGGACCAAGCCCAAAAGATCCAATTCAAAAGGACCAAAGGAAAAAATATCCACCTAAAATAAGATCCAATGCAATGGCTAAAATATCCAACTATTTTA
>JAAZTK010000824.1:0-17132 GCA_036507255.1 Megalothorax incertus
TCAAAGTACAGAGTTGGCTGTACGAAATTTCCGGATTGAGACACAAGTATTTCCTCTTGTAAAGCAGATTGATACAGTAGCTGCTGAATGGCCTGCTGCTACTAATTATCTTTATTTGACTTATAACGGACGCGAACATGATGTGACCTACGAAGAGTCCCATATAATGGTCATTGGGAGTGGAGTATATCGGATTGGGAGCTCTGTCGAGTTCGATTGGTGCGGGGTTCAATGTATAAAGGAGCTTCGAAGGCTTGGAAAGAAGACAATTATGGTCAATTATAATCCAGAGACTGTCTCAACGGATTATGACATGTGTGATCGACTTTACTTTGATGATATCTCATTTGAGACTGTAATGGATATCTACACACTGGAGAATCCAGAGGGGATCATCTTGTCCATGGGCGGACAGCTTCCTAATAATATTGCAATGGACCTGAAGCATCAAAATGCCAGGATATTGGGAACAAGCCCTGAATCAATTGATAAAGCTGAGAATCGATTCAAATTCTCAAGAATGTTGGATAAGATTCATATAAGTCAACCTCGATGGAAAGAACTTACAGATTATGACTCTGCTGAAGAGTTTTGTAAGGAGGTTGGATACCCTTGTCTTGTTAGGCCCTCATATGTACTTTCTGGGGCTGCAATGAATGTTTCTCACTGTGCCTCTGACCTGCAAAAATACCTAAAGAATTGTACCGTCGTCAACAAGGACCGACCTGTCGTTATTTCTAAATTTATTGTTGAAGCGAAAGAGATTGACATCGACGCCGTTGCAAGAGAGGGAGAGATTGTATGTATGGCTGTATCTGAGCACGTCGAGAATGCAGGAGTTCACTCTGGGGATGCTACCCTCGTGACGCCACCACAGGATTTAAATCAAGAGACTCTGCATAAAATTAAAACTATTTGTGTGGCAATTGCAAAGTCATTGGAAGTTACTGGACCATTGAATATTCAACTGATGGCAAAGGTTTGGGCAATCTAATCCAATATTTTTTATGTTAAAAATTCATTTTTTTACAGAATAACGAACTACAAGTTATTGAATGCAATCTCCGTGTCTCTCGTTCCTTCCCATTTGTGTCAAAGACCCTCGACTATGATTTTATTTCACTTGCAACGAGAGCCATTGGTAAATTATATTCATTTAAAGATTTATGGTATAAAATTTGAGATCTTCGACAGTTGGAGAACACGTGGAGAAAGTTGATGTGATGAAAGGATGTGGGAAAGTTGGGGTGAAAGTAAGTGAAAGTCTTTCTTTTTATTTAAGATTAATTGGGTATTTTTCCCATCGGTTTTAGGTCCCAGTGTTTTCATTTAGCAGACTTGCTGGTGAGGAATATAATTAATCTAAATCAATTGAGCTTTCTTTGCGAGTATATAACCCTTTTTTAAAAATATGTCAGGGGCTGATATTATTTTGGGCGTCGAAATGGCATCAACCGGAGAAGTTGCATCATTTGGAGAAAACAGGTTTAACTTTGAGAAGATTCTAATCCTATTTGAATTCATTTTTTTTTAAATATTCACATTTCTTTTGATAGATATGAAGCTTATTTGAAAGCAATGATAAGTACAGGATTTTCAATCCCTCAACAATCAATTCTACTCTCCGTTGGGAGTTTTAAGGTAGTGCAATGGCTTATTTTATGTATGAAATAAATTGAAAAGATGGGGTTGAGGCTTGAGAGACATATACAATTTTTATTAAATATAATTTTTTATAGCATAAACAAGAGCTTTTACCCAGCGTACGAATACTCCAATCTCTAAATTACACACTATATGGGAGTATGGGCACTGCTGATTATTATATGGAACATGGAATTAAGGTAAGCTATACTTGGGTTAATTATAATTATAACTATTAATAATTCTATTTTGAAGTATACGAATATATCTTAGGGTTAATTTAAAAGAGTATTATATAGAAAGAAGTTCATACTGATAGAGTAAATTAAAAGTAAATTGAGTAATCTTTTTAGCGCTATTTGCCAAACCCAATAGTAGTATCCGTCGGCATTTAGAATATACTTATACTATTTAGCAACTTAATTGGTTATAGAATAGACATGCATATATAGCTCGGATCATATATCGCATAAAAAACTAAATGAACCTTTTTAACCTATAATTTCATATATCCTACAATAATACTTCAAAAATCACAACTTGGTCCATTCACTTGTATTGAATTTCTTTTCTAACCTAAAATTTTGGCTTGAATCTATTGAGGACTCTTCATTGAGTGTGGATGGTGGCTTTTTATATGGGGACTTTGTTGAAAAGAAAGCTTCATTTAGAAATTTAATGGACATTCTTCGAGTTACTTCCTCATTTGAGTGTGGTACTGAAATATGGGGTCGAGGAAGACGCTTCATTGAAGGAAACTGTTTCCCCCAACTTGTAGACCCAGAGAGTCCTTCGCTTAGCCCATGGAAAGAAGATATGGATCCTTGATTAGAGACTGGAGGCGTAGGTAATTTACGAAGTTCCCAATTACTCCTGGTCCCCTCGCCATCAACATTAGAGTTTAAGTCAATCCCGAGGAATTTATCTTGACCTCCAGGTAGCTCCAAATGAGAGATTTTAGATATGACATAATCCTTTTTATTGATCCCAATTTTATTCTTTAATTCTCCAACTTGTTTCTGGAATTTTTTAAAAATTATTTTTAAAAATGATATTTTTTTAGGTCTTTTAAAAAATTTACCAAATATCCTTCAATCTTCCATTCATCAACTGGCGTTTGATTCAAATTAAGCGAACCCAGGAGCTCACATAAATTCTCAATATGTAGGACATACATGGTTGCTTGTGAGTATATTTTAAACTCGTAGGATTTTTGAGCCATTTTTATAAAATGTCGAATGAAATAATCAATCACAAGGACCTTCCTTAGAGGTGTGAATTTCTGAGGTTTAATTGGGGCTTCCTCAAGGTCAATACTTCTCCTTCGCTCTTGAACTGGGATTATTTCTTTTGCTTCCTCCTCGAGCCTTTTCCTCCGTTTTTCCTCTTCTCGCCTAACCCGATTATCCTGAACATATCTCTCGTATCTCTTGTGTGTTCTACGCCAATATTTGTCCTTGATTATTGGCTTTTCACGAACCCTTCGGAATTCCAAGTCTTCCCCTTCCTCCTGAAATTTAATTTCAATTTTAATCAATTTTAAATATAACTTTTTTCAATGGGGATTTTATTTTGGTGTCTTTTATTTAAAAAAAAATGAAATCTTTACATCTTTTGGTGCTTTCTTTCGGCTTGATCTATAGCGCTTTATCCGCTGTTTCCGGATCGTTCCTTTTGAGCCTATCTCTGGCTGTTTTTGTTCCGTTGGCTTCAGGAAAGGACTTAGCTAAAAGAATATTTATTAAAATTAGAGATCCAATTGAGAAATAACGCACAATTAAATTATCTATGCATTAAATTACAATTCTACTTACTATATAGAAAAGGTCAGTTTCTTTTGACACGGTAAGAAGCTTGTAAAGTTCCAGAAGGTCAGGTTTGGGATAAAATTTGTCCTCTGGACGAAGGCAGTGTAAATTTCGGAATGCGTAGATGCAATATATAATTAGATTGGTTCGGATTCGATGAAGATATGCTTGGACTTTAAGTATATTTTGTGGAGGGATGCTCCCAAGTAAATTACGAGGTTTATTGAAAAAGTGTGGCATCCCTCCCTTGGCGAGACAATTATATACCCTTGATAGGAGTGACTTGAGCTGACTCCCAGGCTCTTCATCCCTAAAGTCGACAAAATTCTCTTCACACATAAAGTAGAGGACATTACGGAGATGGGAGAGGTCAATTCCAAGGGGTCCAAGGGGTGCGATGAATGCACGGAATAGGATTGAAGAGTAAATGTAAGTCCGCCAATGGGGAGCTTTAAAAGAGTTCAAGAGTAGCGTCTCAGCATGGGGAAAGTTGACCTGCCATTCGATGGATTGAAATTTATTAAATATTTCCATCTTTCTGAATCCGATTGGGGTTGCATTACATCCTAGCTCGACAATAGACTCTACTTCAATTGGTTTTGGCCATACAAGTCCCTCAATTTCGGATTTTTTAAGTGCATTTGATCGCATTCGATGTTTCCACCAAATTAGAGATTTTTGTGGCCAAAATTCTGATTTTAAACATGGAGTAAATGTATATAGAATGTCGAACAACTCATCTGAGGACCCCTGGGTTAGGGAAAGTCGGAGTGTAGTACCAAATACCGTAGCTTGGCTAATTGCTGAAGCTGGGAGGTTGAGTTTACGTGCAATAATACGGAATTCTGAGCAAAAATCTGATGAAAAGATTGAAGAATTTAAATATGTACGGATTTTAAATGTTGGTTCCAAATTTCTCTTAATCTTAACTCCTCTCGAGTCAATTGAATCTGTTTCTGAATTAAAATCATCCGAATCCTCATCCTCCGGCTCATCATCAGAGGAGTCTTCAATTTGAACGGGTAGGAAACAATCATTAGATAGGGGTTCTGGCTTAGCCCCAGGTAGGGTGAGAGATTTTGGTCGTACTTTTGAAGGGAATTCCCATAATTGTTTAATTTCAAGCTCACGCCAACGTTCTCGAATCTCTTCTGTAATCGCGGATGAGCTTATTGTGAATTGTGACCGCTGGGAGATGGTCTCATACCCTGAAGATGTATTTGAAATCCTCACAATATCATTGGGAAGGGTAGGAAGCTTAGGAGTTGATTTTGATTTAATCCGCTCCGCAAGGGTTAGGGGAGTTGTGTATGTATGGGTAGAATTGGTCTTAATTTGAGAGCGAGGGATGACTCCAGAGTCTCTCCGGCCCAAGGGACCACCTTTTGGATTCATTGGGCTTGTAGGGCTTTGGACTATGACTTGGGGTAAATTGGAGTCCTATGAAATTTAATATAAACCGTGTACTTTTTGGTAAAATAATTTAATTGGATTATTTAATCACATTTAAGACTTACGCTAAAAGATAGCTTCTTGCTCAGGAGTAGGGATTTTCCTTTATTGGGGACTGAGTATGTTGGAGGTGATGGGGTAGCCTCTGGAATTGGTGGTGGACTTCTTTTTGAATTTTTAAATAAACTTGTGGCATTCCTAACTTCTTTGAGGAATACTGCTTGTGAGGAATCTGAAATTGCGCCTTCCTCCGAGTTATTTTCATCATCCCCCGATGATGGTGAAGACTCCTCCTCCTCCTCCTCATCGGTGGTATCTGCCTCTGAAATCTCTTGGTCGTTTGAATTCCTCAAATCATAATTATAATTCGATGTATAATCGTAATTGTCAAGCTTGTCTGGCTTGGATCCGTCCATTGAAGCGAGTTTGGTGCTCAAAGTTTGAGGAATGTCCATACAACGGAATCGAACATATCCTTTTGGGACTATTTGGGAAGAAAGTTAGATTACAATGGATTTTTTCTGTATAAAAGCTTACTCTGGTTCTCATTGCTCGGTTCTTCAATGCAAAAACGAAGATTTGGGGCTTCCGTTGAAGAATATTCAGAATTCTGCAAGGAATCCCAATCACTTTCTTTGAAAACTTCCAGGTTATCCCATGAAATGTAAAAATCCAGAGGTAGAAGTGCATTGGTCATGAATGTATGGTTAATATCCGTGTTAATTGCTCTATTTTTTATGATGTTTTCATTTTAAAGAATTCAAATTTTTAAAGGTTTAAAGCTTACTTGTAAATAACATCAAAATCATCAATGGAATTTGTGGTTGGTTTGTATACAAAATTCTTAGCGAGCTCAGACCCCATCCCATGAACAAGTGCAACCCTTCTTTCACCGAATATAACTCCGTCATTTATGATATCATTGAGTTTGCTATTCATTTCCGTCTCTTTTTCAAATTTGAACGCCTTTGCAGACTCGAGAGCTCTGAAATTGGATCAGATATGGGATTTTTTTAGTGTTAGTAAATTATTAATTGGCATTTTTACTAATATTGTATGCCTAGGGCCGTCTATTGCCTATCTTGTTCAGATTGGTACATAAAAATGAGTGGGTGTAAAAGGGCGATATGTGATAAAAATATCTTGGTTTCAGACATATAAGTATAGCTATATGTAATACAATCGTAATGTATCGTACTTAGGTACTACTACCAAAATATCTACTAATTGGGCAATAATTATCAATCAGGAGAATTGTACTTTTAGATAGGCATGCCTAATAGGTAGTAAGTATCTTACTAATACTAATACTATCGTAGATACTTACGTAGAGCACGGGAATTTATATAAAATTTTAATGGTAGATTTATTGATATTGATAGATCCTTTTGCAATGAGTTGCATCTATTTTTAGAAACATTGATTTGCTTTCAATGTTGGACATAGAAAAGATAAGTCCCACTAAGAAGTTTTTTGACAATTTATGACGAAATATGGCTTCTAATTAATACATCATACCTATCTAGTAAGCGGAAGATTGATAAACTCTTTGCTAGGTCTGACGAAATAAATTAGGTACTATTGAGGAAATGGATAGGATTGGATTAACAAAATAAGTTAGAAAAATTACGTGTCAAAATTGTCAAAGAATTGTATGGTTAGAAGGAGGTTGTTAAGAATAAAGGTATTCAGATCTCCCCGTAGCTCCTCTCGCATTCGCTCTAGGTTGGATTCTTTAAAATCTTTGAGAGCAACCTCCACATCCTTCATCCCTTCCTCCTCCTCTTTGACCCGATCTACAAGGTCCTCCAGACCTGGGATTGGGGGTAGATCACGGGTGGGGTATCTGGGTTCTTCATCAGACTCTGAGGACGAGACTGAATTGCAATTCCCCATTTTTTCCGCAAGCACACACACACGCACAAATCACTTGAAACACCTTGAGAAATCAAGAGCAATTTTATGAATTCCTCATATTCATAAAAATATCTCTGTAAAACACTTTTGAAACGCAAATTCCCCCGAGAATAAATGATCAGTGGTCTACTACTACGAGGAGCCTATTATTGGGTTGTTAAAAAAGCAATTCAGTCGAATAGAGTCATCGAAAAAGAATTGTTTTTAATTATCTAATCTTTCCCGAATTGGAATTGGCAATGTTGAATTTTCAAGTGCAATCAAATCATGTAGTTGACGATAAGAAAGACGGGATGGCATCGATGAATGCCATCATTTAAAAAAAACTAAATAAATTCCTGATTCATTTGATTATCAATTTATCATATAACCTCAAATTGATTATATCGATAGAATACCGGGTGCTGCATAACCCTATACCATTTATGTATTTATTTAGCCATATGCATCAATATAGGCACACATATTTGCTTTACGAAATTATGAGTAAGGAATTCGTGTAAATTACTCATATATTTCAATTTGTAAAATCATGTATCGCATTTTGCAGAATTGAACTACGAATTAATTTTAAATCTGTCGATCATTAGGATTTAAATAATCGATAATTAATTGGGCAATTTGCGATGAAGTAAATTCGGGTAATTAAATTCAGCCATCCGGCTAATCGAGCTTTGATTTTTATGTTTTTAACCAAATTTTGATTGACATTTTTGGATTAAATCCTGTAATCTCTGAATTGAAAGTACTACATTTGATAAAGCTTTTGAGTTTTAAGATAATTTTGGATTAGGATTGCCCATGAATTGGTCAATACACCCTTAGTTTGCCCCTAATTCAATCTTATCTCATAATTGTAATTGAATTGGATTAGGAGCCCAATACTAATCCGAGTACCTACCTACTAATGACGCGTAATTCTTAGATCTTAATGAGTTTATCGTAAATACTGATATTGTACTTTGTAGTACCCTATGATGTATTTGAAATTTTAAACACGTGTTTTCCTATCTTGTTTACACAGTGTGAGCCTATTGAATGGACCTTTGAGAATCTTGGGGAGGGCGGAGAGAGTGACTCTAAGGATCAATTGATTGATCTCGCGGATTATCTGGCTCGAAAAGAATTTGATTTGGTCATCAATTTGCCTATGAGGTTTGTAATGGTTTCAAATGATTAAAAAGGACAATTATTCAATGATTTTTTTCAATTAGAACTGGAGGTGCAAGGCGTGTGTCATCATTCCTTACACATGGATATCGTACCCGGCGTCTAGCCGTTGATTTCTCAGTTCCAATCATTACGGATGTCAAATGTGCAAAATTATTTTGTGAGGCATTGGATCTGAGGAGGAAAAGGACGTCCCCATCACTTAAACCTCACATTGATTGCATTTCCTCTCGAAAAACGGTCCGAATTCCAGGCCTAATTGATGTCCATGTACATTTGAGGGAACCTGGAGGGAATCATAAGGAGGATATTGCAAGTGGGACTGCTGCAGCTCTGGCTGGAGGTTTCACGATGATTTGTGCAATGCCAAATACTAATCCACCCGTAATTGATGGCTCATCTCTTCAATCTGTTAAAGAACTTGCCATCCGAAGTGCAAGATGTGATTATGCTCTATTTGTTGGAGGCACAGAATCCAATGCATCAGTAATTCCAGAACTATCCGGGCTTGTAGCAGGCCTCAAGCTTTATTTGAACGATACGTAAAGTGTTTGATACTATATAATCATTAAATTGATTAAATTAATTACAATAAATTAATTTTTACAAATGATATGCAGGTATACCTCACTCAAATTGAGCGATATTTCCCTTTGGACGCAGGTAGAGTATTCTAAATTAACAAAGGAGCATATTTTCTAATCCAATTGGTTATCAATTCCAGCATTTTATCAAGTGGCCAGCAATGGTACCGCTTTGGTAAGTAGAGTATAAGTATATTACAAACTGTATTTACATATAATGATTGAAAAATGATTTGAATTTGCTTTTGTTTTAATATTATATCATGTAATTTGTTTAGTGTGCATGCAGAGAGGACTTCTACAGGTTAGGAATTTGTGTTTTATATTGGATTTATAATTTATGATAATATACGCGAATTTACTGACCTTATGGCTTATCTTTAAAATAATTTTAGCGGCTGCTATCCTCGTTTCAACACTGCATAATAGGCCTGTGCATATCTGCCATGTTTCACGAAGGTTGGATTTGTTTAATGAACCGAATTAGGAACTTGCTTTATTAAAATACAATAAAATACATGACTATTTCCATTATAGGGAAGAAATCGAGCTCATCAAAGCCGCAAAACAAAAGGTATTGCAATATTAAGGTAAAACTATTCGATTTAAATGGATTTTTTCCATTCCAGGGGCTTCCAATTACATGTGAAGTAGCTCCACATCACCTATTTTTAACGGATAAGGATCTATCATGGCTTGGGGTGGACAAAGGTCAAGTTCGTCCGATTTTAAACACGGAGGATGATCAGACTGCGCTTTGGGGGAACCTTGAGACAATTGATTGCTTCGCCTCGGACCATGCCCCTCATTTATTGGCCGAAAAACAATCAAAGGAACCACCACCTGGTTTTCCTGGGCTTGAGACTATGCTTCCACTATTTCTTACAGCAGTCCATGAGGGCCGGCTAACCCTTGAAGACCTCATTGATAAACTCTATACAAATCCGAAGAGAATCTTTTCCCTACCAGATCAACCTAATACCTATGTTGAGTTAGACCTAGAACAGGATTGGGTGATTAACTCTAAAGATTTGTATAGCAAATGTGGATGGTCACCATTTGAAGGGAGGAGGGTTAAAGGGAGGGTATGCCGAGTTGTACTCCGTGGAGAAGTGGCTTATGTAGATGGACAAATCCTTGTAAATCCAGGTTTTGGGTTGGATTTGCGTGAAAATTACCCGAGTTGGGATGAGGGAGCCAAAAGGAATGGGCTCAATGGTAGAGTCAGCCCTAAAGATGCTTATAAGAATTTGGTGGTATCTTGTCCACCTTATTCTGAGAAATTCGACACTTCTTTTGGTAAGATTTTGTGTTTTTTTTATAAAATGAATTGAAATTAATTACAAAATTTAAAATTGAATATCCGTAGACCACGAGTATGAAAATGGACCTACATCTCCATTTATGAACCTTAATCCAAGGTCTAGAAACAATTCATACTCTCCACAACCATTGATTGACTCATATAATGAGGCTAATTTCGCATATATCGTTCCTGGGGACAAACCTCCACATAAAAATGGAGATATGCTTATGAGTCCACCTATTAATCTCCTCTCGCTGACTTCTCCTCCATCTAAATTCGAAGAGACGCGTACTCTTGTGGGGAAACATGTGCTGAGCGTTGATATGTTTACTCGTTCACATCTACACGGTAAGTATTGATGGATCATACGGATGTGTTTATGGATGAAATTAATGGGTTTTTTTTAATATTTTCAAGGTATATTTGAATTGGCTCTATCGTATAAGAATGCGGTTAAGAAAGGGAAATCTTTGGATAAGATTCTAAAGGTAATTGCAGTTTTTTTCTGATTTTTTTAAAGATTAGCTTTAAAATTAGAATATATCCTAATGGATGTAATGATTAATCTGTATATTTCACTATAAAATTCAGGGAAAAACAATATCTTTGATATTTTACGAAGTAAGCACCCGGACAAGCTGTAGTTTCTCGGCCGCAGGTCAACGTCTTGGGGCCAAAATGATTGATATGAATGTATCTTCAAGTTCTAACCAAAAGGGAGAGTCTCTTGAAGGTTGGCTATAAAAAAATACATTTTATAATGGTTTTTTAAATGTAAATCTTTTAGATTCAATCACTGTTATGAGCGGATATAGCGATGCTATTGTCCTGAGACATCCTACTCCAGGTTCTGTCCAGAGAGCAGCTGGGAAATGCGTTGGGAAGCCTTTAATTAATGCTGGAGATGGTAATTTAATTGAAAAAGGGATTCAATGCTTAAACTCGTATGTTAAAAATTAATTTTAGGAACTGGAGAACATCCAACGCAAGCACTATTGGACATTTTTACAATCCGTGAACTACGTGGGACTGTTCCCAATCTCAATATTACACTTTTGGGGGATTTAAAGAATGGTAGAACGGTTCATTCACTTGCAAGGTGAGAATTCGATTCGAATAAGGGCATATTTAATTTATATCCAATCATTTTTAGGCTTCTCACCGTGTATAAGGATGTTAGACTGAGATATGTAAGCCCCAAAGGGTTGGAGATGCCAAATCATGTAAAAGAGTATGTCTCATCAAAGGGGATTATACAGGTATTCCAATTAGGATAAATTAGAGCCAATTTATGATTTAATTAAATATAATTTTAATATTATAGACTGAGCATAATTCTCCAGAATCTCTTCAAAAAGTACTACCCAAAACAGACATCCTCTACGTCACACGAATTCAAAAGGAAAGGTTTGAATCAATGGAGGAATATGAGCGAGCTTGTGGTCAATATGTTATAACTCCTCATATAATGAGATGTGCAAAGGCTAACACCTTTGTACTCCACCCCCTCCCACGGGTGGATGAAATTAGTCCTGAATTTGACTCGGATCGTCGTGCACAATATTTTAAACAGGCTGAATATGGAATGTATGTTCGGATGGCACTCCTCACTATCCTCCTCAATCGGTTTGACCGAGCAATGGAGATTCTTTGCTACGATGATGGGATCCCGACATAGTTAAAAGAGCACAAAAGATTTTTTTTCTGACAATTTGACATAATTTTGTAAATTCCAATCTTTATTTGCATTCTAATTACCTAATCGTAAATACTTATAAGTATATGGATCGAATTCATTCTGATTTGTAATCTTTTATTTCTTTTACTCTCATATCAATTCCAGATTGATTTTTTAAATAATTTTTTATTTCATTCAAATAATATCATTTACAATACTGATACCTAGATAGCTAGACTTTTAAGCTTATTTAACAAATAATTCAAAGATTGTTGTAGTATGTATCGTACAATATTTTTATACAAAATACAATACAAATTACTACAATACATGTATTTCTATTATATCTACTGCAAATTCCAATTCTTTTTAATTGTTTTATAAATTGTATTTTCAAACTCTTTTTATTTAATTTGGAAATTGATTTCTCAATTTTATATACGAGGGAACTATTACATGAATCATTCGAAAATAAAAATAGATTTATAATGGATTAAATCATAATGTTTTTATTGTATACAGAATTGCAGATATTATTAGTAGCATAATAGGCTTATTCCAATTTAAAATTTTAAATATATTCTAATCCTTCTTAGCTTTTTCGTAATCCTAAAACTAACAAAAATTATAATTATAATTGCTAAAATCCAGCTATGATTGTTTCGAACTGCCTGGAACAAGGTGGGAGATTCTTGCATGAATATATTGATGTTTATTCTTGCCCAGGCTCTGTTTTAGCCCTTTGACAGTAGCCTGTTTTACATAAAAATTAATTTAATTAGTTAATGTGTATTTAATGTTTAATGTATTTAAAAACTTACCAAATATTTCCTAATTTGAGCATCGCATTTGGGGGTTTTGTCTATTAAATTTTAAAAGATTTATTCCAGATTTTTAATGTTCATTTTTCAAATTACCTTCAGGAAGAGCAGCCATAATATCGCATAGGTTCTCCACATGTAGAGCGTACATCATTACGAGTGAAAAATCTTTATATTCTTTAGCTTTGGCTGCCATCAGGAGGAATTGTTCAATAAAGAATTCAATCATAATCACAAGGCGAAGATTAGAAAAATCCCTCTGCGATGTCACCTTCCTCTCGAGGAATTTATTGATGGCATCTCGCTGCTTTTGAAGCTTTTTCGCTTTAACTTCCGTCACATTTGGCATTTCTTCCATTGCAATATCATGTCCAGAATTCCTCTTCCTCGTCGCAGCCTCAACTTTCCTTTGTTGTTGTTTTTGTTGATGTTTTAAATGCTTCCGAAGGTAAAGTTCTCTCGTCTCATCCTTGACCTGACCACCTCCCATCCTTACATCCATGGACAATGGTCCAAGGTCATTCCTTCCAAATGGATCACCTTGATCAATCCTCGGAGACCTCGATAGATCCTCGGATATCTTCCTCCCACCTGTATTTTTATTAAAATTCCCTCCAGCACCACCGTTATTCATCGGATATTTTGGTATAAATGCTTTTGAACTCGCTTTGGCACGCAGATGAGGATACATAATCCCTGGGAGTAGGTTCTCGTCAACTGTGAGTATATCCGCAAGGTTATCCAGATCCGGGGCAGGATAGAATGATTCTTCCACCCCTTGATCTTGGGTTCGAAGGCATTTAAGCCCTTTTAGGGCCCAAAGTGTGGACATGATGAGATTATCGCGAATCTTATTAAGATGAGCTTGAATCAGGGCTAACTTCTCCCTTGAAATAAATTTGATCATATTCCGGGATCGAATAAAAAATGATGGCATCCTCCTCTGACCCAGACAAGTATACATTTTGTTAAGGATTGCTCTTAAATGAAGTCCAGGATCTTCATCATTCCATCCAGCAAATTCTGCTTGACACATAAAGAAGAGGACATTACGGAAATGCTCTAGGCCAATCCCAAGATGACCAAGTGGAGCTAGAAAAGCTCTGAAAAGGAGTGCAGAAAAAATATAAGCACGCCAATGGACCGCCTTCCAAGAATTGAGGAGGGTGGACTCTGCTTGAAGGAAATTAACCTGGAAATCAATAGCTTGATTTGTTTCTCCAAATGCCAGGGGTCGGAATGAGAGTGGGATTAGGGTGCAACCATACCCAGCAATATCTTTGAGGTCAGAGGCATTAGGCCATATTAATTCTGATACTTTGCCGGCACCCTTTTTCGCAAGAGCGTGATTCCATTCTGCTAGAGCCTTCCTCGGCCAAAATCCACACCGCAAACAAAATGTAAATGTATTTAGATTTGAGTACTCATTTCTCTGATGAATTTCATAAAGTGGTAGTCGGATGCTTGCACCAAATACGACGGCATTTGCAAGGGATGATGAGGGGAGGTCAATCATTTTGCCAATCCTTCGTAAGAATTAACAAATAATTAATTCAAATTAAATGAGAAAAGTTACCGGTGAAAGTTTGTAAAAAAATCTGAAGAGATTTCTGAAGCATTTAAATAAGTTTTGAGCTTTTTCTCCCATTGGGTTGACCCGGGATTTGACATCTTTTTCTTCCGGATTGGCTTCCCATGAGTATCTAATTGAATTGAATCCACTGAGGAATCAAATTCCTCTTGAGAGGCATCTCCACCTTCCTCATCTGACACTGGAACACTCAGAAAAACTCCAGATCCAGTGGTAAGTTCCACCATATTTGCTGGGATTGATGTAGTTTTATATAATAGACCATATTTGTCCATTGGTATTGTTAGATTTCCTCCAGGGCTAAATAGTAAATAAGAACCACTTTAGTTAGTATTTACCAAGTTTAATCCGAAAAATACTCACTTTCCAATGTAAAGATTATTTGTAAGGTCTGTTAATGAGCTGGAATAGCCTGAAGAGCTCTCCTGATAAAGATTCTGCATGGATTTAGCCTTTTGCCTTAAAGATAACATACAGATTTAAATGTAATTTTTCAAATTAAATAGAAATTACATTGGTTGATCCTTCAAATCCTCCTTGAGCTCCTTCCCCTTATTTTTCTTCCCTTTGAGGAGGTGTGGCGAATGTTTAGATAGGATCTTATCGCTTCAAAAATTCATAAATGTAATTAAAAATATTCAAAACAATTAAAACCTCACCTGAGTGTCATTGGCTTTGATTCCAGCTCAGTTTTAAGCAGCATTGGTTCAAGGGAAATGCTCACTAATGATGTAATTGAGCCGGATTTAGATAGAGCAATACTTAGGCCAGATCCTCCAAAAGAATTCTCTTCCATTTTGGACCGGATGTCATCAAGGAATGCCATACCACTTCCACCCTCAGTCTCCTTTAATTAATAATGCCATTTACGATATATTGTATTACTTAAGGATTTACTGGACAATAGATCTCCGGAGGATCTGGAATTGTCATTTTGGACACTTCTGATCCATTTTCTGGTGGTGTAAATACTGGATAAGCATATTCCCTATCTTGATCCTTATCCTGATCAAGTTCCATGTATATCCCATCATCAATCGCATTATTAGGTGGTCCAATGTCAGTATACTCGTAATTTAGAAGCCATTTCCCGGGGTTGTAAATCAGCTCTGGAAGATCCGCACTCCGGAGCCTTACGTAACCCTTTAAAACTATTAAATCCAATTAAAAAATCATTTAATAAATCTGGCAAATGAATTTTTAAGGGATTGCATACCCTTGTTTTTGGAATTAGGCTCCTCAGCGCAGAATCTCATCACTGGTTTCTCATTTCCGGGTGCTTCATAAGCGCTCTCCTCCTCAAGGAGCTCTTTCCACCTCGATTCCTCATAAATCTCAAGGTTCTCTGAGCAAATATAAAAATCTATTGGAAGGAGTGCATTAGGAAGTAAGGTATTCTTGATTTCTTCTCCACCTAGGCTTGAAATGTCCACAGCTTCGGGGATATCCCCTTTTTCTCTCGAATAAACATATAATTTATTAAGGTAATGTGGTAGCCCATGAAGAGCAAATGCACAATGCTCGGATAAGACTTTAGAACCCTCAACTTCTAGGTGTAACAACCGATCATTCATTACTTTCTCCCGCCGAAATTTCCAGGCATTTCCACGCTCCTTCGTCCTCTCGAAATTATCCCAAAATTGATAGCAAAGTAGAAGATTATTTAAAATAAATAGTTCAAAATCTTTCCCCCGCAGCTCCTCTTTCATCCTCTTTAAATTCTCCTCCTGGAACTATTTTTAATGCAAAATTAAATCAATTAAAGCACTTCCGGTTAATCTGGTGGTTATAATTACCTCCAGGAGCCAGTTGTCAAAATATGATGGGTTTTTCTGTGCAATTTTATTATAATACGCCGTGGCAGAACTTACCCCAAGGGTCTCTGATGTGATTGAGTCTTGTTTGGTCATTAGAGGTGGTGGTCTTTGACCTTTGACATAAGATACTCTCCTTTGAATTGTTCCTCGAGATCGGGGAGTGTCAGGGGAAGACGCTGGAAGAAGTGGAGGCCGTGGAGAAGGCTTTGGACCCTTCTCTGGTCTTCCATTTCCCCTTTTAGGAGCACTTTTTGAAACCTCGTTACCCATCGCACCTTTTCCAAGAATGCAAATCAACCATCAATGCTTTAATTAGTCCAATCAAGAGTATTATACATTTATACCACATATATTGACCTTATCTTTTTATCTAAAACTCGTAATTTCAATTTATCAAAACTTGAACGTGTGCAAAGTTGCAAAGTCAAACTTTATCTGGATTTTGGATTGATATCCAATACATGAAATGGTATTTAAATGGAAATATGTATGTGTGCAATGCAATTTACGATATTAAATATCCTTAAATGATTGATAGTATATTGTAATTTTAAATTCCTGGGAATAGCTGTTATCTAATCTGGAGAGATTTCCTAAAGCCTTTTATTTTTTATTATAGAATTGGCTAATAACTAGTAAGTAATCAGGATTAAATTAAATTAAGCTATTACTAATACAAATCTTAATAAATGGCATTGCGGATTTGATGTCACTCCGGATCCAGATCAACGATTGATAAAGACATGAGTGGCCACGATGGTACCAAACACTATAATTAGAAGGACGAAAAAGTAGCCAACAAATAGGCAGAGGGTGTTTATCAAGTAAAAGAGCCAAAATAAGATTGAGTTGGATCCATTTTGAACCTAAATTGACCCAATAAATATTTTTATGTATGGACAAATAGCAATTAATTAATTTCGTACGATGATTTCTTGGCCTTTTGCGTGAGAGCATCCTTTGGGAATAAAAGGGCAATTGGTACATGTCAAATAGTTAATTTTTCTAGTCCCGGTTTGAAGCCCAAATGCCTTTAGCCAAGTCTTTTCTGGATTATTCTGGAGGAGGATTTGAAGATGACATTGACATCCACCCGCCTGGAGAACCCCCATTGGGTTGCTATCCCCGATCCCGATTGGGGAGAAATCTTTGGGCAATGCTTTAAAGTCGCAAATCTCTTCGAGAGAATTTCCTTTTTGGATGGTTGGATTCGGCGTCTCATTTCTAACTTGTGGCATCAACGATAAATTGATAATTAGGGTAAATATTACAAGGGATTTTGAGGGGATCATTTTGAATTTTAAAAGATTCAAATTCAAGGATAATTTCTGAGCTAAAGATTTC
>JAAZTK010000825.1:0-17122 GCA_036507255.1 Megalothorax incertus
GCCTTTATTTGGTTCAAAACCTAAAAGATCAATAGATGTGAGATTTTTGGAATTCTCAGAAATTTAATCACCTTTTGGCACGTTCATCAAACAAAGTCTAGACATTATCTACCGATATATTCTGTATGCCTACGGTGTACGCCTTAAATGTTCCTGTCATTTGGAAATTGGGCTTACTTACGCAATTTTGGATCAAATATCCTCCTCCTCCTATTTGTAAAAAAATACAATATTTACACAGGAAAACAATTCGATAAAAAAAGCCTCAAACTCGGGTTTGAAAATAAACTACAATACTACAGACTACTATTGTAGTACTATTACCTACTACTAGTACTATTACTATTATAGATAGTAGAGCGTTAGAGTGTAAATATAATAAAATCACTCATAAATCATAATTGAAATTCAAATAATATGAGAAAATTCACATTTTGAATATTTCAAAAACTTTATACGAGTACAAATCCTCAAAAATATCCCGCCTGACCTGATGGGGCTTCGGATGACCAATTTATATTTTATATTATTTGATCCTCAACAAATCTACGTAAAATTGAAATTGATGAGCCTACCTTTAGCTCAAAAATTGGAGTTCTAAATATACACTCCGTAAAATTGGCCGGCTATCAATCGAACTATCATAAATCGTTAAAGTTCTTTAAGGAACGAATTCATCGAGAAGAACATTAAAAACAAGCAAAATTACAGCAGTCAGAGAGTGTCCGCAAATGGCCTGGTTCTTTCTTTCATTGATTCTCCTCAGCTCTGTAGTTTAGAGCCAGATTGAGTGTTCTACAGTAAGGAGTATTTATGGTTAATAGTTCTCATATGGTACTACTCTCGAGAGAGATTCCGGAGAAGAAGATCATAAGCTGCTCTGATGGGAAATAAAGAAGGATTTTCCATTAGACTCCGCTTAAATGGCCCTTCCGCCCGGCCACTTCCCATGAGAGTGTACGGCAAAAAAACCGACAGATAAAGATGTACGAAGGATCGCAAATGGAGATGGAAAAGATATCATCCTGATAATAATGTATTATATCTTATGAGCAATCCAAATAGTATATCCTTGTTCTTTTTTCAGTTTAAATTGGTTTGTGCCGAGGGCATTAGGAAGAGAATGGAATACAAGAATTCACCGAATTTGAAAAAATACATATATTCCCAAAACCTCGTAGAACTTATATACTTAAATTTCAAGCAACCTGGCTATTTTTGGTAAATTAACTAGTTTTTCCTTAAAGGTAAATGAGCCAATTTAGACCGCACACCCATAAAAATAGATACTTGCCGAATCCGAGTAATTTGTTCAAGAAATGTTTATTCAATTTTGTACTCTACGATTAGAATTGGACAAAAACTATTTTTAAAAAATATCGTAATACGGGTACTTTACAATACTCTTAAATAATAAACCCCACCTAAAAATCACCAGAATTTACTACGATTCAGTTCCAGACTGAATCAAATGGTACAAATAATCTCGTACTGAGGTAATATAAAATATAAATATAACTTTAAATTTAATCCCCCATTATATAAAAACTTTAATTAACCCTCTTGAAAATACTTACAGATTGAATACGGTTTTGAGCATTATTAAAATAGGCTTAAATTATTTTGAGAGCACTTAAACGTTCTCCAGGATCCAATTGACATAAGATCTAACATCTAAAAAATAAGAGATTATTTTTTGAGATCTGGAAATCTAACTTTTTTCAGAGAATTTGTGTAAATTGCACGTACCTGTATATAAAACTGGGCTTTCGGGTGCTAAAAATTGATTAAAAAGTATAAATATTAAATAATCTTTGTTTATTTTTAAAAACTAACCTGCACAATGAAATCCCGAACTGAATACTCCGAGTAGGAATTTATTATCGCTCTTCCGGTTTGAGCAGGCCAACGGACTACCAGCGTCACGGGGTGACTTAAGATTTTATGCCAAAGATGATTAATTATGGAGAATTTACATGGATAATTAATAAACTTACAAAACAAGCCTCCGGTTCATTTCCCGAACTTGCACAAAGCATTGTGCTTTTAATATTTAGGTTAGAGTCAGTGTGGTTATTGAGGTTGTCATTTACTTGAGCAGCTTCATCGTAGAATGTGCTGCGAAAAATAATTAATTACATTTGCATATCAATTTTAAACATCGTAAAAATTATAGTACCTTGAATAGAATAAACAATTTTGATCATTATTATGAATGACTTGAGAAGCTTCGTGGAAAACTCCATCAGATTCCGAGGAGGATTCGGAAGTAGGATGTGAATACCCAGTTACAACACACTGGTTGTAATTATTCTCATCCGTATGCTCCCCAGAATTTTGATAATTATAAAATGGTAAGCAAATTGGACAAACTTTAATATCCATATTATTTTCCTTGAAATTATTTAAAGGTTGTTTTTGCTTTTGTTGAGGCTTTTTTGGATAATTGTCCTCAATCTCATCAGATTCTTCCAGCTCATCATCAACAATTTGTTCTTGAGGTTCCTCCTCTTCCTCTTCATGACGGTTGTATCTCCGGTTTAGTGTTTTAAGCCTACGCTGATGCTCTGTGATATTTTTGACACCTTCATAGGCAGGGGCCTTCAGTACCAATAGGGCTATATCATTGACCCGAAGGTTATGACTTTGTTCTCCATTGGACAGTGGAAAATGTCCATTGGCATTTAAAATCTTATAATTTTCGTGTATTTTAATTCGCTCGATTTCACGCATATTAATCTCATTTGTGGTATTTTCAAATGAGTTTGGGTTTGAGAGGAGGATCCGATAAAGACGAGATGGATGCAGGATATGTTTCGTTCCGATTACCTGATTTAAAGTGATTAAAAATGATAATATTTGTTCATTTTGACACTTACGACTCGGAACATTTGTAAATATTTGTTGAAATTCAATTCATCTTCGGACCCCGTTGAATTCCGGCCGTTATTTTTGAAATTTTGTTTGAAATACGAGCTGAAAAAGCAGCCATTTAAAAAGAATTTTATATGCAAATTAAATTAGATTACTTGTTGATGAAAATAAGACGGGAAACGCATGTAGCGGAAGTCACAATGACCCTTGAAGAAATCAGGGATCCGGCGCAAATAAAACTTCCTGGATCTTGGTATGAATAACTTGAGAAAGATGTCAGAAGGGTCGGTCGTCGAACAATGGCTACAGTATAATGGCATTCCTCAGGGTTTTTAAACAAATTCTGTGAATTTGCATAATTCGGAATTGCTACACGCCCCTTGGAAGGGAGGATCCTCCGATTTGTGAGATGTGCACCCCCGAAAAGTCCACTTTGCCGGTCTTTTCGTGGTGAAAACTCAGAATATTCTGAATTAGAATTGCATTTGTCAATTAGAGCATGAATTTCTTCTCGTAGAGGGTTCTTTGGCTCTTTTGGCGACTTTTCTGTGGATGTTATCGGTGTAGCGGGAATTGGCGCTGCTCCACCAGGCTGATTAAGATGTACCACCGAGATTGATTCTTGAAGTAAATTAATTTCTGTACGTTCTTCAATGCCTCCAATTATTGTGGTCGACTCTGGCTGATCTACATCTTGAATTTTGATTTCTGAAGTTTTTAGGGGATCTGATCCTAAATGCCCCGGCTTGTGAATGTCCTCCAATTCATCCTTCTCATCATCCTCCTCTTTCTCATCATCCTCAGCGGATTCAATCGAAACTGAATTTGATTCGACAGATTCTGGAGATTCCTCCGACTCGGGGGAAGCTGGAACTTCCGGAACATTCGCTGTCAATTGGGATATAATCGCATTTACCGAACTGTTGGTAGTCTTCACCTCCTCCTGGACCATTGGAGGTAGCTCAGAGTCACTCGAGTTATCCTCATTAGGGATATTCTCATCTGTATGAGGGGGCGTTGTAAGCTCTTGTGTAGTACTACTGATTGGATGGGGGTTTTTTGTGACATCAAGAAGACCACTCAGGTCTTCGTCAAGCTGTGGCTTTGGCTTTGGCTGGGCTGACAGAGTGGGTAGAGTATTCTGGACACTATTGTTGACATATTGGCAGCAGGAAAATGCTGCAGAGGGTGTAAACGCTTTCTTTAAGCCTGGAAAAAAGAAATTAATCCAAAAATCTTTTAATTGCCATTAAATCTTTACAATCATACCATCACAATGATTTTTGGGCAGTCTCAAGAAAGTTTTAGGGGCCAAATCCTTCTCCCTTTGAGAATCTATAAGATCCTGAAGGCTGTTAATGGCAGGTGACACGTTTAGAGGGTCATCCTCCTCCTCGGAATCATCCATAGGTTCAAACTCTTTATCTACAGAACAATCAGGTCCAAGTACGCAGTAGCCCTATAATGTAAAAAATTATTTACAAAATTAAATGAACGATATTTCCTCCAAAATTCGAATTTACCGTCCCATTTTCGCCACAAGTTTTAACGCCCGTAATTACAAATACTCTGCAATTAAAAATATATGAAATTGAGCATTAAAGGTACATTTGCAAAAATATTAGTATAAATTCGTACCCTTTATCAACAATTGGCAATGCGAAACCCATTGGAAGAACACATAGTGCAAAGATGCAAACGAGAGCAGAACTCAGGGGCAATATAGAGCTCATGGAGTTGGATCCTCGACTCCGGAGGTAGTCCTTGTCTTCGCTAATTGCGTTGTCCATGCTTGAGAATGCAAATTTGTCAATTATTTTGAAAAAATTCCGAGATTTTTGCACAAGTTCGATGAACCTGTGATTTCAAATCTTCTTAAGCCGCAACTTTGTTCGTGATTCTTGGGCGAGACTGAATGAGTTGTGGCTGCTCATATTTCCCTACTGCTTTAAAATGACAACCTTAACCTGTATATTGTGAATGCAAAAATGCACTGTTAAATAATACATATGCATACAACAACAGCGAGCCCCAAGTGAGAGAGAGATCTTCCTAGTTCCTTCTCGTAGGGAATGATTACAAGTTCAAGTTCATTCAACCTAATCCCCATCCTTCCACAACTGGTAATGGCATAGTATATGGGAAGAACACTACTATATCATCCAACAAAACAACACCCAACCCATGCTAAATTTGTGTGAATGGGCGGCTGAGGCGGCTCATTCAGAGAGGAAATGAATTAAATGATAAATATTAGCTATTATATTAGCTTTATCGTGAGAAATACCGGGTACTGTTAAAATTGGCATAATATAAAGACCGTTTAGATAACATTTTTAGATTGGAAATCTGAATTTGCAAAGACCTATGTCCTATACGAATTCATTTGCCTTTGAAATAATTCCATTGGGATCTTGAATTGGTAAAATCATACGAGAATAATAGAAATCTTGACAGGAAACTAATTAATATCGGTACACCGTACAAAGGTTCAGTTCCTGGAGAGACCTCAAAGTACTACCGAGAGTTCTCGGGGACTGTCAATCAAACCCTTGAATTTTATTTGGTTAAAGTGAGATCCCAAGAATGAATTCCAGTAATTTCACGAATGATATAGCCACGAGATTTATTTTAGAATTAATTGGGTCGTATGTATGTGCTCAATTTAAAATATTGGATCCAATTACCTACTTGATTGGATTTCCGGGTTCTCGAGATCGTATAGCATGTTCCAGATTTTTTATAGGATTTATAATTAGCTTTCTGCTTAACCGAATAACCGATAAACTCCCTGCGTCCTACCTAAAATAGCTATTTAATTGGCTTCTGAAATTACTAGACGAAAATACTAAAATTTTACATTTTTTCCAAGATATCTAAAATTGGATCTAATTTGCCTTGAAATTGAGTTTTGATTCTTTGAATTACTAAATTTCAAGTTTATTGGGGCATTTGATATTTTTGCCATTTTCTGACTGGATTTCTTAAAAGAATCGCTTCCCACAATCAATAACAGAGGCGGAGATCCAGTGATATTTCAAATTTTTCTGCCAAATGCGTTCAAAGTGTCCCATTAAGAGCCCCATAGGCGTTTCTCATTACAATCCAAGGCTCAAAAATCTAGAATCGATGAAATTTGAAATTATAATTTATCTAGAATCACTTTGCCAAATGCGTTCAAAGTGTCCCATTAAGAGCCCCATAGGCGTTTCTCATTACAATCCAAGGCTCAAAAATCTAGAATCGATGAAATTTGAAATTATAATTTATCTAGAATCTTGATAAGACTCTTGATCAGAGGTTATTCCAGGAAGACGAAATCAAAGGTCGGGGAATAATCATAAAAATTCATAAAAATTTACTCCCAATTGCATCCTCAGTTATTTCAATGATTATTACATGCCCTGAAGAAATAAACCAAAGCCAAAACAGCCCATGTCCTTAATTTCAAATCTCCAATTCTTCTCTTTAATCCATCCTTACATCCGGGCCTGAAGAGAAATGGAATGAATAAAAAATAACGCAACAATAATATTGTTATGATTCGGGAATGGGTGCAGAAATGTATAAAATTCGCCACAAAAGTGCATTATCTCACACGCCCTACTCTCAATCTACGAATTTAACGGGCCTTCTTCTCCAGAAGGATCCAGAGCTCGTAAAATTTCCACCGACCCGTGTAAAAATCCATGATGAACGAGCTGGAATGGAAATAAACTCTATTAATAAAAGGAATTTAGGGATATACCCTTCTAACGACTCTCTTTAACACAGCTCTCCAATATATTTCATAAAATCCCCTCCATTAACTTTCAACTCCACGATTTTTTCATTGTCCCAAGACTTCCAAGGTCTCCCGACCTTTGCCATTTCTGAGAATTGGGCTAATCTTATGCTTATGGAGTGCATTCGAAATTTATTGTCAGATCCTCACGGATAAAATGATATATTTAGTATTTACTAAACCTGCATTTTTTCAAACAAATAAATTAATAAATCATTTAACTTAACTTACAAACAGCCAATTCTTGGATCCTCCGGAGGATCTATGATCATGTCAGACAACCCTGAAAAACGCAATAAGCTAAAGGGAATTGAGAGGTTTGAATGTTTTTTGTCCAAGTTAATTTGAAATTAATTTTGCCAAACAGAGTGGATTCGTTTGCTTTTAATCCAACAAAAATCTTTGCCTCAACAATGATGATGACTTGCTTTGTCACAAGACATAAAGGTTTTATTAAAGAAGCATTTGGCCTTTCTTCGCCCATTGATTTTGACAATACTACTACCCTCTATGATAAATCCAAATGGGATAATGGAGACGCCCATCTTGAGACAATTCGCAGAGCTAACGTGTTTAAATTTTTCCTGCTTTGGAAAGCAAAAGTATACGGATATATAATGCTTTAAATATTATTTTAAATGCATAATTTAAATATTTTAGGGAACTTCTGGAATGACAAAACATATTGACTATATTTGGGAGAATACAAGATTTTGTATTGAGGAATTAAAAAATAGGGAAGGATTCGAGCTTTACCTGGATCAATTTCAGGCCACAAATATTGTTTTTATGTATGTCCCAAAACGTCTTCGTGATTCAGATCGAAATACAAAAGCATTCAAAGATGAAATGGAAAAAATTGGTCAACAAATCCAGGCTCGGCTTGTCCTTGATGGCATCATGGTCATAGTGGGGAATCATGAGGGAGAATCACCGCTTCAGCTTAAATTGGTTATAATGAGCAGTGGGCTTACAAAGCAGGATATCAAATATATTGTGGATCAAATAGAGAAATATGGAAAGGATTTATAACTAAAAAAATGTCTAGATTCCTGGACTTTGAAAAAATAAATTCTTCTGAATGAAACATGACTCTTTTAATCAGGGTTTTACATCAAGATTTATATTAGAAAAATACATATTGGTGTCAAGAACCCGACACCCTCATCTTTCTTAATCTAGTTTGTATGATCTGGGGATAAGGGGATTTGATTCTACTCGAGAGATGTGGAGCCGTGATTTCCTTCCGCAAATTTATCGAGGATGTACGTGATTTGGGTTGAAGCTGGGATTTTTGGTTACATGTGTTTTTTTAACCCTTAGCTCAATATCATCCACTTTACGGGGGTAAAGTATTCTACCCCCTATATACTCTGGATAAAAATGAATCATTTTTTTCGGGGTTCTACATTTGGTTCGTGACATTTGACGTCTACCGACCTCGAGTGTAATTCAAATCACGACTTTTTTGAAGTGATAAACCATGATATTTCTTGGAAATTTTCCAGATTCGTTTTATATCCATACCCTATATTTACAGTAGAAAATGAAAGGGTTCATTAATTTGAGAATATTCCTAAAATTGAACGCGTGTAAAACTTCAAAAATGGACCTAATAATACAATATTAGTTATACCCAGAGTAGTGGTAGCGGTAGTTGAGAGGTATGTATACCACCTACTTATCTAATATCATACAATATAATTTAAAAATTAAATTTACGTCAATATCAAAAAAAATATACGTATTAATACATGCTTTTTTATCTGAATAATTTTAAAATTAATGGTTTGAATTTTGAATGGATAATCAATTGCGTCTCTATTTTTTGGAAATGCGCAAAGAGTAAAAAGTTTACAGTTCATCTGCAGTTTACCTAGTCATGACTCATGATTAAATGCATCTTTATATATCTTTTCAAAGTTCATTATAGGTATATGCTTTGATGGAAATTGGGAATCCGAATGAAAAACTTTATGAGGTAAAAAAAATATGAACAAAAGGATTTCAAATTTTATGAGCTTTCATAAAATTTTTTTTGCCCTTTTGAATTTATCACGGATTATCAGTATGATCAGTATTGATTTTCAAACAATTCAAAAAGCCAAAATTATTGTGGAAATATTCTTCTTTATAAAAAATGAATATCATTTTTTTCATCCCATTCGTGTTCTTTGTTTTACTTGTAAGAATAAAGGGTCAAGACCTAGCTGAATTGGGTATTTAATAATATTAATTTATTTATTTAATAAATAAATTAATTTTAAATAATTATTGAACATTTTATTCCAGTAAAAGACGAGAAAGAAAAGAGTGAAACATTTGAGAAAAAAATCAGGAGAGGAGGAGATCCGATTCTGGAGAAAGTATATGATGTTATTGATACAGAAGTAAGATATTTTTCAAAAAATATTTTTTAAATTATATTTTTAATTTTTATAGTCATGCTGTGGACTGTGCAATAAATGCTTCGATTGTTGCAAATTTAAAGGTCTCAAGAAACCTAAAACAAATGAAATTTACCGAAAAATTGTCGGATCCACTAGGGGTATAGGAATACCCAAAATCCTTGATCCAAATGATATGAAATAATTTTTTATAATTATTTAAATTGTACATAAAATTTGCATATACACCCTGTACAAAATATAATTAAGAATTCTTTATTAATTTTAAAGAATTTTGCATGTAAGAAATTTTAAAATGCATATACTACAATAAGACATATCTAATTGTATATTGTGTTAAAAATAATAAAATTTATTCATAATATTAATAAAATAAAATTTTAAATCAAGGCTTTGCTTGTTGTACAAGCCATCTTTGATATGGGCTTTCCCTTAAGCATTTGGCAGATTCTGTCACTTGAAGTTGACCTCTGAAATATTTAAATTTTTGAACTAAAAACAAATAAAAATTATTATAATATTTACCTAGCCCCCGATAAGCAAAGACCAGTTTGAACAGATCTGAATTGGAACTTCCCATGTCCTACATATGTTGTTTTCCAAACAATTTTGGCAAAAGGGCCACCCCCAATCTCATTTAATGGGCTAATTTTCCACGCTTCTTCGCCTTTAGAATCTGATATAATTTTCAAAATTATTGATATTTTTAAAATTTTTGATATATTAGGTAGGTAGTTTTTACCTTGAACTTTTTCAAATCTCCATTTTTGTTCTGGCNGTAGTTTAAAGTTTTTAATTTTTTACCTTGAACTTTTTCAAATCTCCATTTTTGTTCTGGCAAATTTTGCCATCGAGTTCTTTGGGGTAATTTGGATGGGATTCCAGTTAAAAATTTATCTTCACTTTGTATTTCCAGCCGATATATTCCATTGTGTTGCAATTTAGGTGCTTGAGGCTTGACAAATTGAGCGGTACATCCGCTTAAAATTAACAAAAAGGGCAATAATGGATGCATATTTGAATTTTTGTTTACTTTTTAAACTTTATAAAACTTTAATTTTATGAGAGAGCCGATATTCGTAAATGAAAGGGGATACGGAAAGATGTTCAATCTAAATGAAAGAAGTCATTTCATTAAGCAGTTGCATAATATTGAATTGCAAATGCATTTTGCAATAGAGGATCGAGAAACGGTGCAAGAATTTATAACCTGTTTTTTGACATTTTGCACGCACTCTTCTGGTATCGTTGTACGAGTCTGAATAATATGTATTATCCGTATTCCGTATAATAATATTGCAATCAAGATATTATATTGCATTGCAAATACGAGTACGATGTTATGCTTCTCTTTTATTTGTTTTCATGCGAAAATAGAGGTCAAAATTTGAAAAATTACAATTCATAATTAGAGATTTTATCGATTAGATTTAGGGTGTGCATAATTTTTAAAAGCGGCTTTTTATAGCTAGAGCAAAATACTGTTAATAGATAGGTATGCATCAATATTCAATACTAGGATTAGAGCTGGAGGTCAATTCCATCAAATTGAATTAATTAAAGGAGTCAAAGTCAAGGACAAAATCTGCTGCTTAAATCCATTTCGATCTGCAATAATAATATTATAATAGGTATTACATTACAATAATGATCCCTCAGCCACTGATCAGTACATTCAATAGATAATATTTTTGCCAAATCCATTTTTGTAGGTCAACAAAAGGGTAATCTGGAATCCCGCTGCTGCTGGATATATTATAATTAAATTATAGAGCTTTTTGCATCCCATTAGCCTAAACCTCTATTTAGATTATCTGTATAATTTAAGCCGCAAAGAGATTTAGAAAGACTTCTAAAGGATTACTCTAACCTAGGTACTAGTACAATAGCTTACCTAGCTAGTAATAGCTTATACCTGTAGGCTTAATTATGGCTTAATATGATATTGTACAATATGACTAGGTATGGATAATTTACATAAGCACATGTGACAATGAAAAATAGTTTAAAGTGAGGCGATTATAATTAGTTCTAAGCCCCTATACTTATAGGGGCTCTCCTATCTGAATTATCGTAAGTATTGTATTATACGAATACAATACTACAATATATCTATTAGCATAATATTATATAATTAAGTGAATATGGATTGTATTTGCCGAGTGCATCTGCTAAATACTTTTTGCTTATCTTACACCTAATCACCATAAATAGGTACAGAAGGATTTATACATTAAATATTAATCAATATCATGCTCAAGGTTAAGCTCCTTTCATGTACTCGTTATTCCGTTAATAAAGGGCGATACAATATTACAAAATATTCTAGTCTAGAAATTTTGTACGCCTAAAAATTCGTGCATCAAAATGGGGACTAAAAATCCGTCAATATGCATAATCGGTGGAGGGTATGAATTTATAAAAATATTTCATTATTACAATATTTTTTGATGTCCGTATTTTAATTAATAGATTTTCCGGGATATGTGCGGGTATTCAGCTAGAAAAGCGTCTTGGGATTACAAATTATAAAATCTACGAGCAAATGGTGGATTTTGGGGGTACTTGGTACGATTCCGACACCAATATTTTAAATTATTTACAAATGACTTAATAACTTAATTAACAGGCTAGCAAACAATTACCCCGGCTCATCTTGCGATATTCCCTCCCACATGTATAGCCTTTCATTCGAGTTGAATCCAAGTAAATAAAATATTTTTTTTAAAATAAAATCTCATAATTTTAAAAAAATTGATTAGACTGGAGTGAAGTATGGTCGGATTATAAAGAGATTTGGGATTATCAAATCCGGGTTGCCAAAAAGTATAACCTTTATTCAAAGGCGAACTTCAAAACCCGGGTGGAATCAATGATTTGGAATGAAAAACTCTCAAATTGGCTTGTAAAAATTCGAAATTTGGAGTCAAATGAAGAGACTG
Source organism: Megalothorax incertus (assembly GCA_036507255.1). NCBI lineage: Eukaryota > Metazoa > Arthropoda > Collembola > Neelipleona > Neelidae > Megalothorax > Megalothorax incertus. The sequence continues at coordinate 12,009 of JAAZTK010000825.1, forward strand.
AACTTGAATTTGATTTTGTGTAAATATTTTTCTTGAATTTTAAAATATTCTTACTATTCGATTCATAAAAATATTCTAGGATCAACTGTGTAGGATTATTAAGGCTTCCAAATATTCCGGAAGAATTCTCTAAATTTACCGGACCCAAATTCCATTCAGCCGAATGGAATTCCTCAATTGATCTTTCGGATAAAAGGGTAGGGATTGTCGGAAGTGGTTCCAGTGCCGTCCAAATCATGGGTGCGATTGCATCAAGAGTTAAAGAACTTCATTCCTTTCAAAGAAAACCAGCATGGATTGCCCCAAAGCCAAATGTAGAGTTTTCTCCATTGTGGAAGCGGGCATTCCGATGGATTCCATTTTTTGCAACCCTCTACCGGCTATTTCTCTTCCTGCTTTTTGAATTCTTCCACTTTACATTCACGACGGACTCCTATTCCAATAGAAAACAAAAGGAACTTTGCTTACATTTCATGAAGGAGCAAATCCCACATGATCCAGAAATCCGCATGAAGTTGACTCCAAAATATACCGTCGGATGTAAACGAATTGTATTCTCTTCGGATTATTATCCAATTTTTAATAGAGGAAATGTGCATCTTCATACTGACAAAATTACGGAAATTGGGGGGAATTTTATTAGGACTGAAGATGGTCAAAAACACGATTTGGATGTTCTAATCTTGGCCACAGGATTTCGAGTACAAGAATTTTTTGCACCCCTTAAGGTGTTGGGGGTTGATGGCGTTGACGTTGGAACCCTTTGGAAGGAAAATGGTCCAAGCACATATTACGGGATTATGTCGTCTCTGATTCCTAATAATTTTTTCCTGCTGGGGCCAAATACTATTTTGGGACATAATTCTGTTCTATATATGATTGAATGTCAAATGGAATATACGATCCAAGTTATCCAAGAGAGCATTCAAAGAGGGATGAGGAGGGTGGCAGTTCGGAAGGATGTCGAAGAAGCGTGGATGGAAGAGAATTCAAGAAATTTGAAAAATAAAGTTTGGAACACAGGTTGCGGAGCTTGGTATGGGAATAAGAATGGGAAACTGACGGCTCTTTGGGCTAAAAATTGTTTTAGCTATTTCCTCGAAACCAGAAAGGTCAATTTCAAAAAATTACAATTTTATTAACAATGCTATTTTACAATACTAGTAATATTAAAAATATTACCTACAATACCAAGTACTTATACTATGTTATAACTTATAAGAAAAAAATATTATCTAGTAGGTAATTTCAATTAAATATTTTAAAAATTAATAAGCATGCAATTTATAACTTGTTAAACTTACTAGTATTATATAATTATTATATTGGCTAATCAATTAGCTATTTGTATTGATATTTTAAAAGAAGTAGATAAAGCTTTCTCCACATTTAAAAAAAAGTCGAGAAAGAGCAAAATAAAACTTTAGTTTTTCTTTCGAAATTCCAAATCTATCAAATGCAGAATAATTGTTACAAGTGGACATATTGCAAAAGCTAAAACAAATGGGAATTTAAGATTCTCCTTTTTCAAAGGTTGAATCGGGGACTGGAGTGATTCCTTTAAAATATTCCGACTTGCAATATATTCTAATGAATTTTGACCAAATTTGGTTAAATTCCGATACCCCCTCTGGCGGATATTATTAAGAAAATCTTGATGCCATTTCTTGATAATCCCCATATCCTTCAAATTTCGAATAACGTCATCAAATGCGTCGACATAGGTCGACCCCTTTGGAAATGCATAATTTGCGTTAGTCGTGAAAATATAATCTAATGATTTGGAAATCGGTTTGAATTGGGAGTGAATTGTGAGGCGATTTGCAGTGGCTATTGAGAGTGGATTAGCCCATCCAATACAAATCCATTTGGGTCGAATGATTGAATTAATGACACAATTCTCACTATTCCTCTCCAGTTGAAATCGAGAAAAAATCCCCCGATGCATTGGATTCTTTGATGTATTGAAGAATTCATAACCGTTTCCTCCAACAAAAAAATATTGTATTTTATATTCTGAACTATCGTAAAGTTGTTGGAAAGTTTCTGGAATGATTTCTTTTTGTGGAAATGTTAGAAAAGTTATGTAATTGCTTTTGTATCCTGTTTTTAAAATCATTAAAGGATAAATGGCTAGAAAAACAAATATTAGAGCTCGAGGTTTCAAAATGTAGTTCTGATCAAGAATTTCGCAAAGAATAATTTTTAAACTTTGGTAAATTGGCTCGGATATTTTAGATTTTGAAAAAGTCCACCAAAGAATTGCCGTCAGCCCAAAAAGACTCGATAAGATGACAAGCCAAACAGTTAAATTATAAGGGTAGGTTATTGCGAGCCAATTCCCAATCCGAAGCATTGGGGGTTTGGTGACAAATATCATAAAATCAATTATGAAATAAGTTGTAAAATCTACAATGCCCAATCTTGCAACAGATGGCCCCACAGCTAAACCGAGGTCAGCCCGGTGTTCAATTAATTCACCCATTACTCCAGTCCATTTCCCATTATCCAAATTACCCGTCCCAATAACCTTGTAATTGATTTCGTACGTGAAATTGTATTTTTGAGCGGATGCCTTTAAGATTTGTAGGGAGATTCCGCTTTTTCCGTTATCCCAAAGATATGGTGCCATGTGTATTCCTATTGCTTTGAGTTTTAATCCGGATAAAATATGGAAATTTTTTGAATTTTTTCCATTAAAAATTTCAAATCCTCCGTTCTGGAAAACATAAGCATTATTCGGACTGACGCCAAAAAGAAATCGAGGAATTTTATTCAATGAAACTTCAAATTTTGAGAAATTATAATTGGATTTGCTAATTAAAATATATTGATCCGAATTCTGATACCCAATTCCAAAATTTGGTGTGATTTTATCCTGATATTTTAATAAGTAGACTTTGCAATTATTTGTATATCTGGGAATACTTTTAATTTTAGAAATTATCGAATAATTTGATAGGGTCTCTTGTATTTGATCTGTAAATATTATAAAATCCAATTCAATCTCTTTTGTATAAATAACTGAGGAACAATCGGGGAGGCCTTTAAATAATTCAATAATTTTTTTTGTCAGGATTATTTCTGAATTTTGAATATAACCAAAAGAAGAATAAATAAAATACAAGAAGAACAAAATGTAGTATAAAAGTTTGCTCATTTTTATTATTTGGCCAAAAAAAATATTTCTGCAATTTTTTTAATGCCTTGTGAAATAAAATAAAATATTTGAGTTTACGATTACAATATTTAATTTACATATTGACGTAGGTAGTACTTATAGAATAAATAAATAAATAATTTTGAATTTTTAAAAGGATAAATGCCATGAGTGACACTTTGCAGCAAGACACAATCAAAATTTCCCATCTCATAATACTATTAGTATAGTATATAATACTTCATTAAAAATTAAAATGCATTGATAACCTTTTAAAACTTGAAATGTCAATCAGAATTAAGTCAGGTAAAGATCTAGGAGACATGCAAAGAAGCCATCATGGACTGTTGTGGAGGATAAACTTTTCATTTGAAAATTATTAAAACCAGTGACATTGTGTCACTCTCTGACCGACCCAAGAAGACCGTGTCACCCCGTCAAGGGCCCACCAACCAAATGTCTGAAAAGATGACGGGGAAAGGGCTCGGGTCAGGGGCCAAACCCACCCCTATGAAATTATTTTCCAGATGGGAAATTTACAGGACACCGCCAAATTGTATTCCGAGGTAAGTCGTTTATTTGCGAATTTAATTAATTACTCGAGCTCATTTTATTAAAAAAAATAGTATTTGTGTGCGCAATTTTTTTTCGCACCGGGCCATAGTATTTTTTAGATCAATTATGAAGCCCATCAATTATGCTTAACTTGCTCATGTATTTATTATTTGTATTAATTAAATTGCGCTTTACAAAAGGTTTTACAAAGGGCATTTCTACATTATAAAATTTTTGTTTAATACAATAAAATAGTATTGTAAAGTAGGGTACTAAAATAGCATTTATTTTTTATTCGCCAATAAATCCCCCATATGAATAAATATTGCACAAATTAACAAACCTACCATTATTACAAGTGCCAGCTTCAAATTGTCGATTTTCAAAGGCTGAATTGGAGATTGAAAAATCTCTTTTAAGATCCCTGTCATAATTTTATACTCTATTGTTTCTTTTCCAAATTTTGTCAGATTCTTATATCCTTTTTGACGTACTCTGTTAAGAAATTCCTTATGCCATCTAGCGTTAATTCCCATATCCCTCAACTGATACATAACATAATTGAATGATTCCAGATATACAGAATTTTTGGGGAATACAAAACTTGCAATTGATGAAAATACATATTCATTAGATTTGAAAATTGGATCAAAATTTGGATGAATTGTCAATTTATTGGCGATTGCTGAAAGAAGTGCGTTCATCCATCCTATGCAAGTAGACCTAGGTTTAAGAATAGATGATGTTACACAAATTTCGCTGTTTCTTTCCAACTTGAAGCGATTTAGTAGCCCTCGATGCATTGGATTTTTGGATGTATTAAAATATTCATAACCAATTCCTCCAATGTAATAATATTGGACCTCATATTCCGATTTTTGGTATAATTCATGAAAAGTTTCTAATAAAAATTATAATTAGATAATATTTTTTTAAAAATATTTCTCAAACCACCTGGAATATCCTCCTTTTCCGGGAATGTTAAAAATGTTATGTAATTAGATTTGTAAGCACTACGAAGGATAATCATTGGAAAAATCCACGAAAATATTAAAAATAATCTAATCTTGGCATTAAAGCCTTTTAGCTCGCAATTCTGCTCAAATACTTCACTGAGAACTTTAGCTAAACTTGAATAAATTGGTTCTCTAATTTTGGTTCGATTGAAAATATAAATCATCAAAAGCGTAAAGCTCAAAAACAAACCCAAAGTTATAATCCAAACATTTAATTGAAAGGGATATGAAATTCCTTGCCATTGTGCAGAATTAATTTTTGGAGGTTTTGTTACAAAAAATAAAAAATCCATCAAATGATGGGTTGAGAAATCAACAACCTTTAGACGCTGGAACGTTGGTCCTCCAACTAATGAAACATCTTCTCTTTTCAGAAGTAATTC
>JAAZTK010000826.1:0-17091 GCA_036507255.1 Megalothorax incertus
AGGGCGTACATTACTTGGACGCTTATAGAAGCGATATCAAGAGCCTCTTGGGTCAATTTAAAGTTGAAACTCTCATTGAATTCGGACCTTCCTCCAATGAGCTAGAAGTTTTTACGATTAAATACGATTTCCATTTAATTTACTACTTAATTTACTAGGCGCAAACTTACCGGAATTGTTGCCGTTTTTTTAGTTTTGCAAATTTTTGTGTTTTGATTTAGAGAAATCTTTGCATAGGACCCTGAGGAGGACTCTCTCGACTGAAAATGTACAAAAAAAAATTCCTTTAGAATTTTAGACAAAAAAATAATCCATCAAAGGCTCAAAGAAGCATTGCAATTTCTCTAAAATCTACAAAATCACACGGCCATTGACAGCTCCCAATCCTTTCATGTTTATAAACTTTTACTACTTGTAATAGCATTGTAGTACGACTGTGCAATATGCTTTAAACTAGGATTGATTCCTAGAGTTTCCTTTGAACGTGCCTCAAAGGAGCGTCAAAAGATACTCATCCTCAAAAGGATGAGAACTACGCTTCACACCAATACTTTTGGGGGTATATGGCTGGATTAAGTCTGGAGAATTCAAGGTCGCAATTTCCCTTGAATTTAAATTACACGTGCCGAATGTTCGACACGTACAATTTCCGTATGGCTTTCACGGGGGCCGTAAACCGCTTTAAAAAAGAATTTTTTTGAAATGCAAAAAAGCGACTTACTTTGATCCCCTTAACCTCAAAGATGGTTACAGTCAGCCGCTGAATGCATCCATTATAACATAGGGATACGGAGACTTCCCCAATATTCGGTGACAATTCTCCATCCTCCCTAAGTAGATCCTCATTAAGGGTTTGCTTCCCTAATGACCAGTCAATGTCCTTTAGGGGTTGCACAAAATATCCAATCATTTTGCTCCGTTTCGACTCTTCTTCGACTTCGAAAAAGCAGACTTTTAGGGAACGTTCCTCCAAAGATTTCCGAGAAACCTGGCGGAAAAAAATCAGAAAAAATCATAAAGATTCTCAGGTTAAATATAATTTGCTCAAGCCTTATAACTCCCCGAAAAATAAATAATTGGAAGAGTGGAGTATCGATTGCGTGCTCTTGCAATTTTTTTGACATTGCAATTTGCAATGATTCAATATCATATTTCTTCACAAAAGATCCCCGAAGAATCTATTTTTCTCTTTGACATTTGATACGTCCCCTGATTTACGGCTTCCCTTTCTTTCGGAGAGGTTCCTCACCTGGAATCCGAAGGTCTCGTTGACGCGCATTGCTCGACTCATCCGCCTCGGCTTTGACTGGAGTGTTCTTCTCTCATCTATGAGCACCGTAAAAAATGATTAATGAGAATTTTCAACTTGTAGCTCATAAATTCCGAGAAATCCTCAGGAGCTTCAAAACCCGCTCAGATTTCCTCAATATTCGCAATTAAACTTACCCGGAGAGAGGGATATGCGGCAGTGGAGGGTTTTGACAAGTTCTGGGCGGGTCCTACTTCCATCCTCAGCCTCCTCATCAGATCCAGAGACCCTCCCGTTAACTTTTGGGGACGAGGAAGGTCGAACCGGAAGGTTTTTGGCTTTAATAACGGTGACAAGTAGGCGCTCAAGCCCTGTATCATACTCTAGGCTAAACCAGACACGCCCTCGATGGTTTGGCGGCCAAGGATCCCCATCTTCACCATCTGATTCAACCTCCTTTGCTGATTTGTACAGCTCCGGGTTGATTCCTAATTTTTCACGGAGAAAAAAGTAAACAAAATCAGTCATGTTTTTATCCCGGGTACACTCTGTGTATCTAGAGCCGAATCCATCATCCCCCGGGAGTTTACTCAAAACGAGGGGGTCTGATGAGTAATTCACAAAGTTTGCTCCATCGCCCCAGCCCATTAGGACTTGTCCTAGGCTCCTAGCTCTATCCGGATATACTTATATTGTATATGGTATTTGGATAGAAATGTAGTATTTTTTATCAAGGAAATGAGTTTTCCCAGGCTCGATCAGCCCTAGAAGATGAGATCCAACTTACTACGTAGCTCAGGAGGATTAGGCTTAGAGTAAATAAGTCGGAAAATCTTCTATAATATAGGTACATTTGGAGAGAAAGTAAAACTTTTACTTTTAAGCACACCTACCACTAGATATATGGATAAAATCAGCTAGGATTCGGTCCAATTCAATTTAGGAAGCTCCCTAAGCTATGTATCGCATAGTTAGGCTATAGTAAGTCGAGTAGTATTTATTCCTATGTCTCAAGTTCTCAACTTGTTTAAGCTTAGGTGAAAAAAAGTGAAAGTCGAGGATATTCTTAAGCACTTGGTACGATATATAAAGTAACAGGTATGAGGTAATAATGGCCGATGGAAGCAAAAGTTGGAGCGTAGATTACATTTCCCCGTGCTATCTTTTTTTGGATGTCCTAAATGGACAGGTACCACCATACCATACACAGATATGTGCACAGGATCCCCGGAGGATTGAATCAGTTCATTGGGAAGTTTTCTTGGGGGGACTTGGACAAGTTTCATCCTCGGACAAAGAAAGGATGGTCTGATCAAAGAATTTAGGGAAAAGTGCGTCTTTCCTCGCAAAGTTTTTCCTCATTTCCTCTTTCTATTAGACTATTGCCTACCCCACCTCTTTTCTAAATTACCCATCTGTCAATTACGATCGAACACCTTCCTTTAGGCAATCCTTTCACCCATCTATGCTTCTACATCCCAGCTTTCACTGCAACCTTTTAAGAAAAAAGTCAAACTTCAGGAGGAGGTTTTTGAACATTTTGAATTAATAGGATTCCGAGTTCATTGCTCTCGGGTTTCTTTTTTTTTTAGACTTTCACATGGGTTCATTTTATTCTCAAGAACAACCCTGCGAAGTTCTTCCCCCTCAGGAGTACCCAATTTATAATCATATACCTCAAAAAAAAAAGAAAAATACTTGGTATATGAAATGTATGAATTTAAATCTTCATTTCTTTCAAGCCGATCTTGCCGAGCCCCAAATCTCTGGGTAAATCTCAAATGTGTAGATCTGTGAATGACGTCTCTCCCATTGTACTCTTTCGTTCCTTTTGACAACTCTCTCGGAGGGAGAGATTGTCAGGTTAATAATAGAAAAAGTTCATTTCCCATTCACTCCTTTGCGTGTTTTGTTCAGGGACTTTCCTAATATGAGACTACCTACTACGAAAGTTGTATAGAAAAGGATAGGAATTTAATTTTGGGATTGCACTTTTTTGCCTTCCGATTTTGTGCTATTTATTGTACTTACATATATCGTAGGTACTAGGCCTAGGCCTAGGCTTATACATTGTACGATAAGAAGGTTAGGGAGGAATCAAGTAAAAGACCCATGTCAAAATATTGGGAATTTCTAAAATGAATTATTTATGAGGAGATTGGGGGGAACAAAGGATGGTTGGAAATGTTATGATTAAATCGAGATGAATTCTAGCTGGTATTATATCTAGCCAAAGTAGATGTAATGCTGATTGGGTTTTCGGAAGCTCTTTTACAGATACTCTCACGGCTCTGAGTCGGAAATTGTGGGGAATAGAGTGGAATGACGGAGATGAGAATGAAGGGAATTGAGATGGAAGATATTAAAATTACATAATAATAAATCGATAGCCCCCCCCCCTTACAAATCCCCCTTGAATACTCTACCCATCATCCTTTTTGAACAGCTCCCCGAACCCCCTGAATACCCATGGACGGCCTAGACCCGAGGAGGAGGAGGCAGAGGCTGAGGAACAGCAAAACAAAGTGTAAAATATTAATCTCCGGATACTCCATGTTGTTATTATAGCTTAAATGGGCTCAACCCCCGAAAAGACTCAAAGCCTAATGCGATTTACTAGTCGGATCAATCTAAAAAGTGTATTTTGTGAGACATTCAAAAATAATATTGGAATATGGACATCCCTCCATTCATAACATAGTCGAGCGGGAGTGGAATGAAGATTAATTGATCCCTGTCACTCTCAATCTGTGTCCCCCGTCCCTTGATAATGAGTCTCTCAAGGTTAAATCCCTTGGTGGTTCCAAAATTATAAAATTTGACATTGAAACAGGTGCACTCGCTGCATTAAATTCGGAAATATGTATAGTCAGACCATTTGTACTCACATTTCGGCATTTTCCTCAAATTCCACCACCAATTTGCATGAATAATATGATATTTATCAAAGCTCGAGAGCAAAAAAAGGGCTGAGCAGACAAAAATCCCCGCCCGCGAATAAACATTTCGACGGCCTTTGCATCTGTGCATTTTATTGATTTCGAGGGAGCTGCTGGGAATCAATCCTTAGGGCTGTGAGAGCACGCCATTATTAAGGTGCTCTCATAATAATAATAATGCTATATCATATAGACTTTGGGGCTCCCGGTTGAGTGAAGGAAGCTCTGATAAGGCTATTTCCGATTGAGAATCCGAGTGAGAGTCTTTCTGTATTTCCTCTCGAATATTTTGCAATTCCCCCAAATATTATACAAATACTCCTACCTATTCTAGTGGTGGTAGTCACCTTCCTCAAATTATTTATGGATGAGCCGCTCCGAATTAGTGCATCTGTCCGCAGAAATTTTTCGGGGTTTCGGAGAATCCGACATAAATGGACTTGGGGGTCCTGGATGACGTCAACCGCAACACTTTCGGAAGACTCGACTTCGACGTAAATAAATTCGGCGTACTTTTATGCGTTTTTTTACTCTAACACTCCGAGTTGTAACAACAGTTCACCGGAATAATAGCTCGTCTGTAAAGATTAACACCTATTCCTGGTGTGTAAATAATTCTAATTGACCCAGTTCGATTTATTTTAGTGGACCTAGCTAATTGAGAACACGTGCACGCGCTCACCACTGATGGTGACTGACTTTTACTCTGACTAGAAAGTCCATAAACCTCCGCTCCGAGCTGTTTTAATGATCTCCCCCACCCCGCCATAGCTAATTGAGTACACGTGCACGCGCTCACCACTGATGGTGACTGACTTTTACTCTGACTAGAAAGTCCATAAACCTCCGCTCCGAGCTGTTTTAATGATCTCCCCCACCCCGCCAATGTAATTTAACCCCTTTTTTGCTTTGACTCGATGAAAACTCTAGAATTTGCTAGTACAAATCCTCCCACCCACGCTCCCGCACTACGTGACTTCTTTCTAATGGCTCAAATGGTTAAACTTTATTGTTTTCCACGCGTTGTAAACCGTGGGAGATGAAACAGATCACGTCTAGACATATTGATGGCTGTATTTTTGAAATTAAACATTTCACCAGCTCCTAATACTGCGATTGAATGAAATTAGAATTGAAATTGCGTCTTAATTGAACTTGATCCTCCACTTCTTTCCTCAATTAAGCCATTTGTGTTTCAATTAGAGCCAGTGGGCCGTCATTATCATGCTCAAAGGAGTGGGGGGTTGTAAGATTACTAATGGCTCAAATGGTTAAACTTTATTGTTTTCCACGCGTTGTAAACCGTGGGAGATGAAACAGATCACGTCTAGACATATTGATGGCTGTATTTTTGAAATTAAACATTTCTCCTAATACGATGAATAGAATTAGAATTGAAATTGCGTCTTAATTGAACTTGATCCTCCACTTCTTTCCTCAATTAAGCCATTTGTGTTTCAATTAGAGCCAGTGGGCCGTCATTATCATGCTCAAAGGAGTAGGGGGTTTGCTCATAATTAATTAATTAAAGGGCTGCTGTAGTGGTGGTTGGAAATTTCGAAATTAACGAGCAATGCTCCAGCCCCAGCATCTCTCAATTAAATCTTAATGATCAAGGATTCAACAGACCTAGAAATTAATACGAGTTGAAGAGCAACTCCCACTCGGCCCACTCAGAATTCTCCGAATTTGCATAAGATATTGAATATTTGAATCTGATTTTGATGTCATGTTTGAGAGGGTTTTTCCGGGGACCGGGGGGCTGTCATCAAATAATTGCGGGGGGATTCGAGTAAATTGTAATAAATTTGCTCGAATCTTTCATCTAAATAAACTAAATTCCAATGAATATCTATCTTTTTTTTGGAGACAAGAGGCTCCTTAATAAATAAACAAGTCTATGCAATTTCCGGGTTCCTCAAAGACTTTCTCGACGGCCCTATTACCTACTCCTTTCCCTTTCGAAGGAGCCTGGAGGAGGAAATAAATGAGGGGGTCTCAAGGGGGGCTGCTCCAGGTCTAAAAAGAGAGCGTTTCATTGAAAGTCTTTAAAAATTAGGAGCCCCATTCAGAAGGATTTTATTCCGTATTTAATTCATATCGTCAAACCTATAGGAGAAAGTCTGCCTGGAATTTCTAGAAGCCTTCAACCGTGGCTTTAGCCCATAAAGAATTCGATATAGTCCCAAAGAAGTCAAATAGACCCCTCAGAATGTATTTAGAGCATAATAAATGGATGGAATTAGAGTTTAAGTGATGGATTGATGGGGATTGGGGAAAGTATTGAGCTCTTTCAACTTTTTTAAACCCTTTACGGGGAACCTTTACGGGGTTTTCTAGCGGCGTGCACAAAAAATTCCCTTTGACAGAGTCAATATTGACTTGAGGATACTAGGAATTTGAGTCGAAACTGGGCCTTCTGTCCAAAGAATGTGCCCTCCCACACGGGGAAAGTATGTAGGTATTGCAAATAAGTGCATAAATAGGTAATATTATGTCAACCTGTGAAAAATTGACACCCCCGTGGATTCTTCGACCATTCTTTCATTCTTTGAGTCCAAGTCAAAGTCTCTGATGCTCCCATTCTTCCTCCACCGATTACCAGTGTGCTTTTGCATAAATACGGGGGGATTTTGGAGGAAATTGATTTGAAATTGAGCAGTGTTTCAATTATTATTTACGCAGGGACTTCATTCAAGCCTGTTTGCACGCTGATTAATAAAGGAAATTCCCATTCAGAATTTCAAATTTTGATTGAAACGCAAAAAGGAATTTAGTAAGCAATTTACTACTCAATTTTGTTCCAATTTCTTTCTCTGGGAGCAATCTTTCATCTTCCTTTGAGTCCCTGAGTCTCTCTCTAGTTAATTAAAATGTTCAAATTGTAATCCCCGGAATTGAACATTGTTTACACAACTTGATTGCCCCCCTCGTCGGAGGGGCCGCCTTTAAATGCCATTTAAATACAATTGAAAGAAGACCGTGTTGCAAAAAGGGCCGAATTGCAATTTAAAATCCAATTTGTCCTATGTACTCGCGTTTGTAGTGAGTAAACTCTTTTTTCTCGAGGGTTTACCTTCCCTATACAATACTTCCAATTCGTATTCCGGCTTGATATCATGTCCCTTATTTTTTTTCGTGTATTTACATTACCTGAGAGGTCTCCGGAGAAGGCTACAGCCGTCGAGGAAGAGTTTGGGGACCCCCGATGATGAAAGAATACAGGTGAAGGGGAGTTTGAACCACGAGACCCAACTTCCGTGTCCCCTTTGGACCCTGATGGTGAAGAATCTCCAGATTTCCGAGCAAATGTTGGTGTCAGAGGACTTAGGGTGGTCGAAGGTACACAGAAATCTATTTCCTTTGTCCTGAAAATGATGAAAAAAATTCTAGATTAATTAAAATTGTGGTTTAGCATACATAGTGCGCTTGCAAATGCAATATACAGAACCTGCCGTGTATTTTGGGCCCTAAGCTCGAGAGTCTAGCCTCCTTGAAGGTTTGTGGTTAATCCAGGAATAATATTTGAGTGCCTCAAGTGGGTTTGCCTAAGACCGGGGGATTTAGAATAATATGGGGAAAAATGTAGGTACTACATTTGCCAAAAAGCCCAAGGGCAAGGTAAACAAAAGTGGGAATGTCAGACCTTAAGCCATGGCTTAAGGTCTGAGGTGGAGGAAGGAAGGGCTCCTTATGAATTTGTATCGTACGTGTGTACTTTTACTACCCACTCCCGGCCTTAGAGTAGCTCCTGGAAAAAGCAAATATTGATTTCACTTGCAAAGCTTGCTTTCTCTTCGGCCTGACTCAACTACCAGTGAGGAAAGGAAGTTAAGTCTGTTGTTTAACTTGTCGGGGCGAGTTTGTCGGAAGTTGGCTTTGGATTTGTGGAAGGATTCTCCGATGGATCTCTGCTTTTTTGGTTTGAGAAAGAACAGATAAAACCACTTACACTAATAAGTCCATCACTAATGCTACATCTCCGGCTTATTGTGCAACATTGCTTTTATATTGATGCAAAGGAACCACGGAGGAACCTTGGGCCAAAGAGATAGATCGGAGGTTTATCTTTTGCCTCACTTCCTTTATGTACTATTGTGCTATTACAATAACTAATGTGTATTGCACCCCATAAGACCATGAGGAGGAGGCTGGAGGAGAGCAAGTTACCTTGCATTTATTCAAGGAGAATAATCCCAATCTCATACAAGCTTGAGGCGGTGTTCAGTGCACCCGCAATACATCTTTGTGACAGTTAGACGACCAAGATTTATGTGCAAACTTCCCCTGATTTACTTAATATTAAGTGCTCCTAGGATTGGATTGGTCCGGAAGATCCTCCGTAGGAGTGAGAATAAGGGATTGTCATTCGACTTCAGGTGGAGGACAATGATGGATACATCGAAGGGGAGTTTGCATAGTGTAAAATAAACTTTGGATTAATTGGCTCTAAGCCCATTCACTCGTATATTAATCCTGCAACCTTTAAATTCAAATGCCCGGATGCAAATAGCTTGAGTAAATAGTTACTCAAATTATTCTAACCCAGATTTGCAAAAAGACCATCCGAGAGTAGGCTAATCTGCTTAATATGAGGTTTAAAACTATGTAGCCTAATTTGCAAATTATTGTAGTAGTATTTGCAATTTTTTTCCAGTCAATTGAACCATTAGAATTTGAATATTTTAATTTTTAATTATGTAAACTTGCGGTTTATTGTTTCAGGTTATGTCAATAAAATTCCTCCACCCCTGCCAATCAAACGGCCTATAGTCATACGCAATCTGTTTAAATATCCGCTTAATTTAACATTATCCCTATCCTGTCAAATGTAAAATTAGGTGAAATATGGGGCTAATTTTAAATCGAATGCAATTGCATGAATTTAAATGTTAATGCCATTTACAAAACATTGGTATTAAAATTATAAAATTAATTTGTAATACATATCTTAATAGATAAGACATCCAGACAAACAGATATTCAAGAATCATTCTTGAAGAATGCAAAAATATTTACATATCTTTTTCAATTATTTAAATTTTTTGCAAATGCAAATTGCAAAATGCGTCTTACTCCTGAGAATGCCTTTGGAAAAAAAGAGATGAAAAAACAACAGACCTGGGGGAAAGTAGAGATGAGAGGAGAGACTCTCGAAGCCCGGGAGTAGTAGCTGAAGTCTGTCTTTTGAGGGCATGTTTGACATGGTATGAATCCTGAGAGGAGGAGTATCCAAATTTGGGATGGACTCCACCTCCTCCACCTCCTCGGAGCGAAGGGGACCCTTCTTGTGAAGAGGATCGAGAACTAAATGGTGATGATTTGGACGAGGTAGAATTGGACGATGGGTCTTCAGGGAGGTCCCTTGCCCCTGAATTTAGGGTAAGCTTACGGAGGTCAAGGGGCCTGAATTGGGAACGCCATTTGCGAGCAAATTTCGGGGTGGATCCGGTCTGGGGGGCCTTATTCCCGGGGTCGGTCGTCTGGTTCTCGCACATCATCATCTTCTCGACTACCAAGGAACGGTGAGGAAGGCCGTCTACACAGTAAGACTCGGGCCTGGGCAAGTAGACTAGTAGTGTGTAAGGAGTTGTGCACTGGGGGGAGATTTGCGATGAAATGAACAGGTTGGAGCTCGGGAAAGCCTTTATAATATAGGAGATGGGGAGAAAGCGCCTTGCTCAAGTGTATTCCAAGCTCCCCTACTTTCCCCCCATAAACTGCAACGGCCGCTTATGCCAGATGCGAAATTTGCTCCTCATTTTATTATTAATCCGATTCAAATTGGAGTAAAAATGAATTCGCTTTCCAGTTCCTACTACTTTTGAGTCTCTATAATCTTTAATATACTTGCAGATATAGTAAACTCAACGGAAATGTAGTAGTAAAGAGTGTTGAGAGCAAATCCTTTTCGGATTTAAGGATTTGCCATCCAATTTAATCAAAGGGGATTTTACTAGGCAGCATCCGTGGTAGTATGAAGGCTTATTTCATGGAATCAAACACAAAGATCCTAGCCTTTCACTCCTTTCACTCCTGCCTGCCTCAACATCTTTCTCGTCACTCGTTTTTATTTCATTTCAAGGTTGCGAGCACACCATGCCAGAATTTAATAAACAAAGTTGATCTACTCACTCCGAGTTACGTAAACATGGGCTTGATGGATCGAACAATGGAAGTGAATCGATCAAAGATGACACCTTGAAAGATGTTCCAATTTCTTTATAGAAAAATGGCTGGATGTAACGCTAATTCTTTCGGCCTTCAAAAGATCATCGAACCCAAGACTCATTTGAATATTTTAAAATTAAAATAGGATCCAGAATGAACTATTCGGATTATTAGGAGGCGGAGGAATGGCTCTTTTTGTGCTACGATAAAAAGTTTGTTCTCAACTTTCACTTCCCTATTAGTTTTTATGAAGTTCAAATAGCCTCGAAAAGTTCCATATCTTCCAAATGAATGACTCAACATTCCCATTAGAATTTAAATACAAAGTTTATAGTTTATACGATCCTTTTTACTAATTAGTATGGCTCCTATTGCTACAAATTAATTAAATGGACTATCCAGATCCAAAATAAACCCTTGAGATATGGATTGTTGCTCGAATTCTGAGAAAAACATTCGTAAATCATTTTAAATCAATTAAATTCAAAGCGCCCGAAGTTGCGGAGGAGGCAGAATAATTTTTTCCGATTGTTCGACAGCCTCCAGGGGCCCCAGGAGTTGGCTTATGAGGATTTTGACATGTAAAAATGTAGGAGGGTGCTCTCATTTTGAATTCCTCCAAAGATGATTTGAATTGAAAGCTGTAAAATATGGAAATGGGTTTGTTTAATGGTCCATTCCGGTTTCAAAGCTTCTCCAATTCCACAAAATTACTCCATTGTCCCTTTGTTCTCCGTTTCAAAGCCTGCTGCTTTCGAGCAAATCATGAAATATAATGGGGATTTGGAAATATACCTATCTATTCTCGTACTAAAATGCTCGGGAGTAATAGAATTATATCCTGTCGCTGGTAAAAATCTTATTAGTGCTCGCTGGACTGTGTTAATCAATTTATAAATCAGCAGTACTTTGGGATTAAATATATATTCAAAAGCTCATTTGAGCCTTCTAAATAAAGACTTTAAATGGGATTGGAATTTCTTAATTTTAAAATTTAAATGCCAGCTTCGAAAGGTCAAATTTAAGTAGGGTAGGTGTACGTCTTCCAAGCAGCGTCAAATCCAATTAATTAAATCTTTTTCCAATTCGAAAGTGTGTAATTTAAATCTACTTCCAAATGAGAAATGTATTTAATTCTTTCAAATCGGATTCAATTCCCATCGGGGTTCTCAATTTTCCCCTGGCCTGGGTCTAATTTGGACCTAGTTAGTTTCAAAGAGGCGAAGTTTCAACAAAGTTGGCAAATTTTAAGTTTTGGATAATGTAAATGTCGGGGACAGACAAACAAAAGCTCTCAAAAATAAACTTGTGATATCCAACAGTCCAACTGAATAAGGGGATCAAACTTCACAAGAGAAAGACCATATTGTACCACATGTACTAAAGGGGGAATTCAATTAGATAGCCAAACTAAGAGTTGGTAATGCAATTTAGGAGCTTTTGTGTGTGTGTGCAAGTTTCAAACTTTTTCTAACAAATCCTAATGCAAATGCTGAGGCTAATTAAAGGGACTTTGAATTGAAATGAATAGCTATTTGCTCTGGGGAGGTCGGGGGAATGAGGAAGTATGGAGTAAACCTGTTGATTGGGAGCCCTGGAACTCCCGAATCCGGAGAAAGCGCTTTCTCCCTGAACTCTGGAGTTTCTCCCCCGATCTCCGAGTTCGGAGAAAGTTCTCCAGATGGCAAAATTGCAAACATTCCCGAATACTATCGAAGAATTCAGTGAGAGGAGCAACTCGAAGTAAATAATATATACCTATAGCCGTATTTACTATGATATGATAATTCAAATTGACAGCTTTCTCAAGCTCAAATGATTCAACGAGCCCTCAAGTTTGCTAATTAGAATAAGCTATGATAAGTGGATTCTTAAGCTGCATCGTACGGAGCTTTCTCTTCAAAAGAAGGAATTTGGCAATATAATTGCCAGAATATAGAACTTTAAGTTTTTAATTACAGTTTGTCAATGAACATTTTATAGGATAAAGGTACATAGGCCGTAGTAGGTACCTTTCGTATTTCGTAATTATAATTCTTTAATTTAGGATTAATGCACATTGTATTACGAGTACCGAAATATTAATGGAATTGGAATTTTATTATATTTTAAACGGTCATATTTTGGTATTGTAGTCTATATGAATACCATATGCAATAAATATGTAGACTGTACGCAATTAGCGCTAATTAGCGCTAATTAGCAAACTCAAGGTAGGTATCCAGTATCCACTTGATGATACCAAAATAATAATAAACACAGGGTTGGAGGCTGGTCAATCTATATTTAAACATATGCCAAATATGCGCTCAATAAATTTCAAATGACTTTAATTTGTGTATTTTTTTGCCAATTCAAAGCTTTCACCTTTGCGTTCATTTGTAAAGCAAAAATACGAGCATTTTCAAAAGTATTGACTTACCCCAGAGGTAGGATGAGTCGATCCTGATATCTCAAATGCAGATTAGGACTTCCATCGCTTTTGGGTGGAGTAGGTGATGGTGTAGAAGAGCCATCATCTGACCCATGACCCGAGTGAGATCCACTTCCAATTGGTAGAAACCCTCCATTCCCCCCAGGAGATGATGATGGGGAAAGAGCACGTAAAAATCGAAATGGTCTTTGTGCAGAGGAGGATGTCACAGCTTCCCATGTGGCAGAATCAATGTCAAGGAATGAGGATCGTCTTCGGCTTCGACTAGGAGTTGGTGATGTCCTCTCCATATCCTGTGTAACAGTAATTGTACACCCTGAGGATTCGTTTAGAGTTTGAGATCGTCCGTTTAGCCCAGATCTCCGAACTTCAGGTGATGACCTCCGACTCCGAGGTGAGGTGGGAGAGACTGAGATCATTCCTGTACGGCCTCTTTCTCTTTCTACGGATTTTTATGATGAAAGAGTCGTCGCCAAGACCTTGTTTGTTGGTGAATGGAGAATTACTGCCTGAAGGGAACGAGATATATTTCCTAGAATTCTCTGCAGCGAGTCCTTTCAAAGTCAGTAGCAAATTGATTCCAATGAATGAATCCAATCCGCCTATTTCAGGGCTAAGCTTCCCGACCCCCGCCCCGGAGAATGAAGGAATGTAATTTGAATCCCAAAGAAAAGTAGGTATTAGTTCGTATTATTCACTGCACTCCAATGTAGTCGTAAATCTGATTATTTCCGTATAGTAGACTGATCAGATCTTCATTCGAAGGCTGAGGTGATCCTTCCAAATGTCTGAATATGACTCGATGAGATCTGTAATTTTGTAATTCGAGATGAGAAATGTGATAAATCTTTGTAACAACCCTTAGATCTAATACTTGAGTCGTAGATGGTACGACGAGAATTGAAAAGTTACTCACTATTTTGTAATCCTATCTCCGTATTTACTCGAGATTGACTTTTGTAACAATATTATTTTGGCTATTGCGCCGGAAATCAATCCGGTAAAGGTTAATTTAATTTGATAAATATTTTGTCTACCGAAATATTCCGAGAATTCCAAAATCAAATTGAAATGAATTAATTAAATGAATTCTTTGGGGTTTAATTGTAAAGATTGGGACTATTCAGAGCTCAGGGCTGAATCAAATTCAATGTATCAGTAGCTCCAAGCTTCATTTAGCCAGCGAGAGCCTCTACTTTCACACTAATTCCAGAATAATATGACTATAAATGATCTACCTACCTTGAAACAATTTGAATGCAGCTTTTAAAGCTATGAATCCATGTGCAAATGTGACGAAAGTTGAATGATATGATTAGGAGAGTAGAAGAGTAGGTGGAGATGTGGAGATGAATGGTTTCAACCGCAGAACCGTCCCTCCCCCTTTTCAAGTGCACACACACATTGTGATTGTCCAAATTAATGATGTGGTAAGCTTTGACAAACTTGATTTATATTTTATACCTAAACATATGGCCGTACGAACTGAATAATTAATTTGTAGGGCAAGGTAAAGGACGTGGGGAGGCCTGGACTCTTTGAAAAAACCTTTGAAGGTCTTTTGAAATTCGCCCACAAAGGGTAATTAGTTTATACTGTGTGTTGCAGTTCGAAGCACCTGTTTGATTCGGCCTTTGAAGTGTTTTTCCCACCTGGAACAACTCTTTTATAGCCATCCCCGGGACCCGGGAGGTAAATGTATTTATATCCGTAGGAGAAACAAGTTTTGGGAAGAGTTGTCAGAACTCTGGTGCAGTGGTAATAGCGCATCTTGCCCCGATCCTACCTCCTCCTCCTCCTCCTCCGAGTTGTCAAGTTTTAGGGGGGAATTGCCCTGTAATCCTAAATGTATATAAATTTAATATCGTATATGAAATGGAAGGATTAGGTTCTCCTCCACAGTTCGGCCTAATGTGCCAAATGAACGTCTGCGTGATTCGTGACAGTGTCACCAATTCTCTCCTTAAGAAAAACACTCCTCGTCCTTTATGGGAAATTCTATTATTTTAGGTATACCGCTTTATCTACAAAATCTATAAGGAGTCGAGGAAGATTTTGAAGGAAATTTCCGCTCCTTTGATGAGGAAAATACACGGCGTTTTGAAGATTGCTCCAAAGATTTTAATCAAGGCTCCTAAATTTGAGATTCCTGGAATCGCAAGGAAATTGCTATTGAAAACACCGAGCCTCTCACCTCAAAGAGTCGAGAGTTGAGGTGCTGTCAGGAGTTGTCACCGACAGAACCGGCTCTTTTCTCCGAGATGACGAAATTGGCCTTTATTTAGAATGGGTGGGACATGTAAGGGCATCAAGTTTTACTAATAAACGCCAATGCTCTCGGCTGAATTAAATGTCACGTGAAATTGCGTCTATTCCTACGAGGCGAGGGTGTCCAACTACGTTCTTTCAATGTTTGTTTATGCAAATCAAAGAGTATGACATCAATTGCACCCTAGAGTATCCGTATATTAACTTAAGGAGATCGAGCTATTAGCTGGAATCTGGAGAAGCCTATAGGTATTTCCCAAGCTTTTTTTGGATCATTCCGCCAACCTGTAGTTTCAATCTGATTAAAAACCTCGGGGGAGCCATTCACAATTGAGTTAGGAAGTCTTCCTTCAATTAGATAGACCTTCCAATGTTTCTCGAGGCTCGAGAACATTTTAACAATTCCACAAAATCTTTAGGATTTAATTAAAGGTAAATTGACAGATCCTTAATCACTTTGAGGCTCAAGATGAGGTTCTTAATTGAAACGCTCAATCATTCAGGTTCTGGAAAATGCCAAATTAGTCGAGTCTTTAATTTAAAGACCTCGGCAGATCCCGATGGGCAAATTATGTCTAATCTAATCCTGTATTTTTTAAATTTTTCTACACGGCCCGGATTTAATGGAATTTATCCCATAAGGCATAAATGGATTCTTTCATCTTTCGCCGTCATTTCGCACCTCACTCAAATCTCAAAATCCAATTTTGGGCTCATTCTCAAGATTTTAAAAAA
This sequence comes from Megalothorax incertus, assembly GCA_036507255.1. NCBI lineage: Eukaryota > Metazoa > Arthropoda > Collembola > Neelipleona > Neelidae > Megalothorax > Megalothorax incertus. Next base: position 15,797 of record JAAZTK010000826.1, read on the forward strand.
TGACGTTAGCTCACCTTAAAAAGATTTCCAAATCACAATAACAAGTTGACAGATCAAAGCTTGTGATCATTGTAAACATGTTTTTTTGCCGAATAGCGCTGCTGTGTTCAGGTAATTTTTTTCTCAAAGGGCAAAGGTCAGGGAGAGGTCAAAAGGTTCCTCGAGAAGTAGAAGGTTCTCGAGTGGAAATTGGAATTGGCCAAAAATGCTTTTAATCTCCACAAAATTCATTCAAGCGGGTTCTCAAAGCTTCTTCGCCCCGCCAAATCATGCGTTTTAATCCTCCTATAATGTGTAATCCTCCTCCTCAGCTCCCTGAAACTTGTTGCTTTCTCTCAAGACCCTCAAAAGTAGGAGTAGGCTCTCCAATAATATAGTAAAAGTTTCATATATGATAAAAGTCCTTATAATTCTCCTACTTTTTCAGTGTATTATTAAGAGCTTTGCAAATACTCGACAATATACACAGTTTTAGTTTAATAATACATCCATTTGTTCTTCATTTCTTTCCCTTTGTTAAATCAGATCTTTCTCCAAATTGCTTTCATTATCTTTTAAATTATGAGGGGGCTCCAGTATAGCAGACCTTAACGAGCATTTCTATTCTAAGCATCCTAAGAAAAAGTTCAATGGTAAATATATACTTTGCACATATGATTTCATGATTTTTTGAAGATTCGAGAGAATATCTTCAATTTAATCGGAATTCCAAACCCCCTTATTCATGTAAAATTTGATTTTGAAAAATTTACAATCCTTTGCGGTTCAATCTCGACTCCTCGAGTACATTATTTATTTGGATAAGCTGATGGAAGTTCGAGGAAATCTCATTGTGAATGGGAAGCCCAATCTGATACTTTTTTTATTATAAGAAAAGAAATCACAATACCTACATACCTATTTCTTTAATAATGTACTGTGAAATGTAATGCGAATGTACGGAAGTTGGAGAAATGTACTTTTAGGATGACGCAGGAATAGGCTTTTTACTTTTTTGGAGGGCTTCTTTTCATTACTTTTGCTTGAGCTTATGGAAAAAGCATTCTTTGCTCAAATCCGGCTCTTTTTTGAATAATATCGAATGAGATTTCAATACTTTTACAATACAGATTACAGATACTTTTTGAGCTAGTTGCAAAAAAGGGCAATCAGGTCCCAGGACACTCCTCAAAGAAAAGGATCCGTTAACGGTTCAAGGGGAAATGAGTTGGAAGATGACATCGCCCACACATGTGATTTCTGGAATCATTAGGATCTTTTTTGAGTCTTCAGTCTGGATTTCAGACTGAATTACG
>JAAZTK010000827.1:3465-17090 GCA_036507255.1 Megalothorax incertus
TACCTATCGTATTTATGTAAAAGCCAAAACTACTTTGCCAAATCGTGTGCGTACAAAAGAATAAAACTTCGGGCTTAACAAATTATTCGCGTACAAAACTACTCAATCAATCAATCATTCCTTAACGGAATTACAACCTGTGATTTGAACTTACTTTTTTGAGCTACATTTTTTTAATTGAGATAAATTTGTAAAAAATAAATTTGCCAAAATACAGCGAAAAGGGGCAGTAAAGCGTTCCAAAAAGGTATGTAATTTTTAAAAATATATGTTAATCAATTATTCATGTTTAAATATATTTAAGGAGATGGAGGAGAACGAGGATGAGGAAGACTGTCGAGAAAGGTTACTCCCATCTCCGAGATTTACCCGCCTTTCAGCTCGGATGAAAATGCCAGAGGATGATGATGAAGATTTCGGCGAGAAAAACCTCCTGCCAAAAGCTTATCTGGAATTTAGATCTAAAGAATATACGAGAAAAGTCAACTTGAATGTTGGCGGAGTTATTTTTGAAGTTTATTGGCATATTCTGGACAAGCATGTTGGTACGAGGTTGTGGAAACTCAGAAGAGGTGAAAGAATTAAAGATTTCTGGAAATTTTGAGATGTCTAATTTTGGAAAAATGTCCTTTTAGTCAAAACCTACTCAAAATTGAGGCAAATTTGTGATGACTTTTGCCTCGAGGAAAATGAATACTTTTTTGATCGGAATCCACAGACATTTAGAACAATTCTCAACTTATTATAAATACGGAGAGCTTCATTTGGGTAATTTGATATACGGATATTATGAATTTTATCGTAGATTTTTCGCAAATATCATTAAAATTATTCAATTTGGATTGATATAAAATTTTGAATTTTTAATTGAATTGATCTATTTATTTAGCCGAGGAAATTTGCCTCATGGCATTCGTGGATGATATGGATTATTGGTAAGACCAATCCTAAGAAATATCAGAAATCAATATTTTAAACAATTGGAAGCTCGTTATCGTATATAGAGAAGATAATTGGGTTTATCTACATAAATATTCTAAAAATTGAATATTTTTTTTATTACGGACAATTTTAGGGGAATACACGAGCTAAAGTTGGGATCCTGTTGGTAAGTTATTTTATTTAAATAACTAATTTAAAGTATTATGAATATAACATGTATTCCATTCCCATTTAGCCACCATAAATTTGTTCAGCGAAAGGAGAATGTGATGGAGGAAATGAAAAATGAAGCAGATGCACTCGTTAAGGTACAGTAGTAATACGATATGTATCGTATACTGATATATGTATTTAGCCCACGAATTTACGAAATAGTCTTGCAAATCTTTGCAAAAAATAATTTTTAAAAATACCTATCTCAGGAATCTGAAGAGATTTTCGGTGAAGGTCGAGTCGCTCGGGCTCAAAAAATGTAATCATTTTAATCCATATTTGAAGATATGTACAGATAATTCATTTACAAAATAAATTTTAGACTTTGGGACGTCCTCGAACAGCCTACCTCCTCATATCTTGCCAGGGTATGAAATTATCACAACATTTTACCCAAATATACAGATTATTTTTATATTTCAATTTCCAGATTGTCGCCATTACCTCAATTCTCTTTATAGTCGTATCAACTGTCGCCCTCTGGTGAGAAATATTTCAAACTTATCGATCAAGCTTCAATTTTCATGATATCTTAATTTAAATTTCCCAGTCTGAACACGATGCCACAATTCCTCGAAGTCGTATGCTCTCAAATCCCAATAGAGGGCTTAAATCTCAACTGTACTCGGATGACAAAGGCGGAATTTGATAAATATAATTTCAATCTCACTGCAAAAGTGATCCACGACCTCCCCGTTGAAAATCATTACTTTATCATCGTTGAAGATATTTGCATCACTTGGTTCACCCTTGAATATCTCCTTCGACTCGCAGCATCACCCAACAAGCTCGTTTTTCTCAAAGGTGGACTCAATAATATCGATCTCCTCGCAATTATGCCATATTATATCGCTTGGGGATTCCGTTATATTGAAGCACAAAATAAATTGGCAAAGGAGGCAAGCGCAACATCAGGACTTTACATTCCAGAAAAAGATTCCGGTCCATCAGCAGCTGAACAATTTGCTGATGTCCGAAGGATTATTCAAGTGTTCCGGATCATGAGGATTATGCGAGTTTTCAAATTAGCAAGACATTCTGTTGGGCTCCAATCACTTGGATTTACTCTCATCAATTCTTACAAGGAGCTCTGTCTTCTTGGTATAAACTAAACTCATTTAAAAACAATCCTAATATCAAAACATATGCAAAAACAATTTAATAACAATTCTCGTTTGAACTTTAGTTATGTTCCTCGCAATGGGAGTAATGATGTTCAGCTCGCTACTTTATTTTGCTGAAAAAGAAGGAGAATTTTCAGATTTTGAGTCAATTCCAAAAACATTCTGGTGGGCAGCAATCAGGTTCGGTTTTAACCTAATCTAATCTTCCATTTTAATTTTTTAACCTAATTGGAATATATTTCAGTATGACCACGGTGGGATATGGAGATATGATACCAAAAACAACAATTGGGAAATTAATCGGAGCTCAGACATGTATTTGCGGGATTCTTGTGGTTGCTTTCCCCATTCCAATTATCGGTAAATTGAATTTTGCCCCAAAAGTTATAAATATTAATTAATAAATTATTTTATAGTAAACAACTTTACTCAATTCTACAAGGATCAAAGTCGGCGTGAGAAGGCTCTACATAGGAAGGAAGAATTGGACAAGGCTAAGAAGGAAGGCAAATATTTCTCACATTCTCATACACAGATTAATATTCGAGGAAGTAAAGAGAAAGATGGTTCTGGGGGTAGCCACGAATTCCCGAAAAAGAGCGCCGAATCCCTCGAACCAGACCATCATGGAGGTATTTGATTTTTTAAAAAAATACATCAAAAATTAATTAAAAATTTTTTTGTAGCACTTAAATTTAATCTCTCACCAAAGGAGATACGGATGGGAAGTTCTCGGGAGTCGGTTTACCGAAAACATTCGTAAATTTATTTTTGTGCAAAAAAAAGCAAGCTTAAAATCAATTTTTTTTGCAAACCTTTTGTGAATTCCGTTGAGCTTAATATTATATGTACTATACTGATAAAAATTTATAATTTAGGTGAAAAAGAAATTAACACGAGATTTATTATTATGAAAAAAATACAGAGTATATGGCAGGGATATATCAAAAATACTGGTTATGAAATATATATGTGAAACGGTGCAATCAATTAAATACAAAAAAAATCAACTCAATTATACAATCAAAATGCAATCAAATTTTAAATGTAAGGCTATACAAAAAATTGGATATATTGTACAAAATTTTGCTAAAAGATATTTTTTCTGAGAATCTGAACAAAACAAAATTATTAAAAATCTAGCTAATATATTGTACTACAAATATTCCCTTAAATTGCAAAAAATGCTTTAGCATTCCTTTAAAATCGAAATGGTACGAAATGATACGATAATTAATAAAAATTAGTCCCTTTTTAGCAAACTCAAATAAAATTAGGTAGAAAAAGTACAAAGAAATCTTAGGATAGATCTCTGTAAATTGCAAGTACTTATATAGGTATATCGGATATATTTCTGATTTGTGAATTAAAAATTTATTATGCCAAGTAAATTTTTAAAATTAAATTAGATAAATCTTTAGTTAATTTGAATTAAGATAAATGTAGATGGAATATACTCGTAGCATTTTTTGTAGAATTATGCATACATTTAGATTTTGGAAATTTAGATTTTCTGATAGCAATAATAAATTATTGAAATGTTTAGAAGCATTTGAAAATGTACAGATATATTTTAATATAATTTATAAAATCTAATAGATTTCGTCATAATATTGTATTTAATTTCCTTATCGTACATATATCGTGTATAAACTACTATTGTATTACAATATGTCCGGAGAATAAAATATTGTAACAAAAAAATTATGGGAAATAATTGAATTCTGAACCAATTTTTTTAAAAAGTTAAAAATGGTAGTAGAATAAGTAAAAGTTTTTGGAAGCCTTTAAATGGCCAAGGCCTGAAGCGGTCTTGTGCCATTTCCCAGACTTGTTCTGGATGAATCCAGGGTTCAAATCCTGGATGGTACAATTATACCAAGCCGGCTTGGTATTTCCGGAGATATTTCGCCGAAGCCATTTCGTACCTCGTACTTGGCAGTATCAACAAAGTACAAAGTAAAGTACAGTTAGATCCGTCCAAAGAGATGATTGATTTCCCATAGATGAACGGAAGAGGCATAGGAATTGGCCTTGACCCGGAAAGGGTCTAAACTTTTTGCAAAAAAATATGAAAACTTGCATAATACAGATAAAATTAATTAATTGGAAAGTTATTTTCAATAGATTTTTTCATGTTTTGCTTAATATTAAAATGGATGACATATGCCTTAATTTTTTTATTTGAAATTCGCAAAGTTTTATGATGGATTATGCAATAACACAATGAATCATTATTCATTATAGAACTTTCCTTTTAAAAGATTAAAAAATAGGTACTTGCTTAAATTCCTCCAACTATTCCGTATTATTTCAAAACCATCAATTTGGAAAATATTAATATTTTTTAAGATGATATTCCGAAGCAAAATTTCCATCACCTTTGACATAATTAACAAAAAAATTATAAAAAGTTTAATAAATATCTAAGAATTGTACATCTTTCTTTTGCAAATATACTAATTTTGCAATAAAATTTAATAATGCTGGAAATAATCCTTTTTTGAATGAAGATCTTGGAAGCTTTTGATGGCAAACCTTTGACTGCAGGAATTTCGATATAATGTGCAAGGACCCTTAACTAATTAAATTAAATATTTTTAAATCCTCAAATAATAATTTCAGAAGCATCAAATATGAATTTAGAATGTAGATACCATTTTCAAGGGTTTCCTTTATTGATATTCCGGAATGTGAGCATTTTTTCAAGAGGTCAGTACACTTTGAGAATGGAAGTTTTTTAAAAATATTCGAACCGGCCAAATTTAGATTAAAAATGTTTAATAAAATTAATATTAATGAAAACAAGCAGATAATTCTAAAATTCTTCATTTTTCCAAAACTAATGACTTTTACATGAATTTTTGAAAGTATACACTAGATTTATCTAGTTAAAAAAATGCAAATTGGACATGAATAACAAACCTATTTTTAAGTAGATCGTAAACAAAATATTTTGCATGTAGAATTTTCATTGTTCCTTGTTTTTTATTGAAACAAAATTCAAATATAACCAATTTATTTCCAATTACTCGTATATTGTATCGTATTACCTACAATAAAAATTAATTTGTTTATTCAATTTCTTTTCTTTCCATTTTTAATTGGAACTGATTTTTTCCCTGTGAAGAACGACATGATTTTTCCAAGGATGAGAGCAATAATTTTACAAAAGATGAATAGAACGAGAAAGATAATCGCAAGCAGAAATGCGATGACATCCAGAGAATAATATTGGGCAAAATTCAGGTCCCGAGCTGGAGATTGAAGATGCAAAGCTCCTATACATAGGAAATTAGCAAATTATATCAAAGACATCATACAAAATCCATAAAATGATTAAATAATTCACACCTTTGTGTCTCAAAACATATTCTGTCCAAAATACGGCTCTATCTAGGGGCTTATCCGGTTGATCTTGGAATATTTTGGATAACCCTTTAACTTTTTCCGAGTATACAGGATTCTTTAGGAGTTCTTGAATCCCTTCGGTAAGTTTTTCTTCAGTTAGATCTGCAAATTCAATTGACAGCGCATAGCCCATCTCCACCTAAAAAAAAAGATTTTATTTAAATTAAGAATCGAATGTGAATTAAATATTTTGAAATTACATAATTTAAAAAACATACATTTTTCCGCATATTTGGAATTTGATCAGCAAACATTGGAATTCCCAGTAGGGGCACGCCATGATAAATCGCTTCAGTAGTTGAGCCCATTCCTCCATGTGTGATAAACAACTTGATCTTTGAATGCCCGAGTACATCTTTTCCAGAATATCAGAATTATTAAATCCAAAATGTCAAATATTTCAAAAAATGGAACCTTGCTGGGGAAGCCATTTGCTTAATTTCACATTAGAAGGAAGTCCCTCCATCGTCTCCGTCTCCCATTTCCACAAAACCTTCTGCTTCAACTTGCCAAAAGTATTCAGGAAGATCTTTCGATATTTATCAGGCATTTTGGAACCCTTGAGAGCGGATCCCATGCTGAACAAGATGAATCCGTCGTCACCTGACCCTTGGACAAAAGTCTCCAGATCCTAAAGATATTGCAAGAAATTTATTAATTAGAAATTTCGTCCTGATGAGAATTTTTTGTACCTTTGGAAGGGGGTTTGGAGGATGACAATGCATACCACCAACTTCGACAACTGAAGGTAGAAAGGGTCTAATTGGGCTGATGGAGAAATGAGAATTTGAAATGATTAGGCTGGCGTTTTTGATGACTTCATCCGAACTCGGCAGGGTTGGATCCCCCAGGGCATCTCGATAAATTTGCTCCATGTCAGGTGTCATAAAATAATTCATCATAACGGACATTGCAGAGATCGCAGCGATATTTACCGTACGCTGGAAAAAGTTCATATCTTGACCATATTCCAAAAATACTGTAGGGTTATACTGGGGATCAATAATTTGAATTAATTGAAAGTAAGCAGGTTGCAAAATATTTCTTTAATATTAATATCCATACTGAGGCAGGGGTAGGTGATCCAAGAGCTCCAGAAATCCACGGAAAAACAGATATTGGGCTGACAATAATCAATGTTGTATTTAGCCTATGAAGAAACCCAGAGGCACACTCCATGAAAATAGCAGGGGTTATTACGAGGTCAAATTTCTCCTTCATTAATTCTTGGATGATTGGAAGTTTGTAAGACTCTCTGCAAAGATATCTAAAGGGCTCAATCATGGTGAATGGGTTGAGACTCCCTCCCTTGTCCTTTAATTCGAAAAAATTGGGCATCTGTGTAAAAAAAATGAAACTATAAAATATATTTGTGATTATAAAATTTCTACAAACCCCAGATTTCTCAACAAATTCATCAAAATCAATCAATTTATGCTCCCGCAAATTTTGCAGCTTTTTTCCGGAGATGTAAGGGGCCGCAACCGTGACCTCATGACCTCTCTTCACCAGTTCCTCCAGTAGAGTATCATATGTAATTTTATGAGAACGGGATGACATAAAGGCGACGCTGAGGATCTTTGCCGGATGGGCATATTGTATTGAAATTGCCAGAAACACAAATAGTAGAATTTGAAACTTCATTTTGATATACAAAAATTGGAAATAATTTTTTTATTTATAACTACAATACTTTGTAAAAGTTTTACCTACTACTTGTGGTACCAACAGTAGAATATTTCAATACAGTTCAATACAGTTCAATATTTGATTATGTTGCACGATATGATATTTATCCTTATATTTTGTATCACATGAATATTTCAAGTGTACCCACTAATACTATTGTACTATTTAACAATCCTATCTTTTAGATATTATTTAAATGATAAAACACATAATTTATTGATATTTGGTATAAATTATAATACCTACTGCAACTTATCCTGAGATTTTATCATTCAAATGGATTTATCTAAGGATAAGCTAGTAATATATTATGCCATATACCATTTGTAATCCCTACTATCGTAAATTAATATTTAAAATATATTATACGGATATGCATCTTATAGGTACTGGGTATGTTAGCAAAGTATGAGCATATCCTAGTACCTTACTGGGCTTAATACTCGGTCTACGCCTAATATCGTAGTAAAACTAACACTTTTTTTGCTCCTCCGTTTTTCAAGGCGAGACGTGTGCTCTTCAAATAAAGTTCCAAATCATTCCTTTAATTATGTGCAATAATATATGGCTTACCCTATCTACCTACTACGGAATCACCGATATAAGTAATATATTTACAGAATATTAGATACAGATAATATATGGCTACTTGAAGACCCTGAGATTTCTTAAAATATTTAAAAAAACAAAATGAGATGCAAAAGCCATATTGAGTAATTTTAGAAATGTGTGTGAATGTCAATTTATTTCAAAATTACATAAGTTTCAAATCAAGATTTATATTAGTACCTACAAATACAAATATCAATTGGATTTCTTCCCATTTGCGACAGTTTTCTTCTTTTTTCCACCGCAAAGTTTGCATAAAATAAATGCAAAAGTTTTATAGATGAGAAATAAGACAAGGAAAATGACGCCAAAAATGAATGCAATCACATCAATGGAGTGGTATTGGAAAATGTTTAGGTCCCTAGCTGGAGATCGAAGGTGCATAGCTCCTGAGAGGTCAAAAGATTAGCCCAGTGTAAAAAATTTTAAAATATTTCCAAACCTTTGTGTCTCAGGACATATTCTGTCCAGAAAACAGCCCTATCTAGCGGATTATTTGGTTGATCTCGAAGAAGTGTCGACAATTTTTTAACTTTTGTCGTATAGCTTTGATTTTTCAACATTTCCTGGATGGAATCATATAAAAGTGTTTCGGATAATTCCACCAATTCGAGGGAGAGAGCATATCCCATATCCACATTCTTGGCCATATTATAAACTTGATCCCCAAACATTGGAATCCCCAGTAGAGGCACTCCGTGGTAGATTGCTTCAGCAGTTGATCCCATACCGCCATGTGTAATGAACAACTTGATCTTTGGATGTCCGAGTACATCTATTTTAAATATTCAATTTATGATATTTTTTTAGAAATTCAAAAGGAACCTTGCTGGGGAAGCCATTTGCTTAATTTCACATTCGGAGGAAGTCCTTCCATCGTCTCAGTTTCCCATTTCCATAAAACCTTCTGCTTCAACTTGCCAAAAGTATTCAGGAAGATCTTTCGATATTTATCAGGCATCGTAGAACCCTTGAGAGCGGATCCCATGCTAAAAAGTATGAATCCATCATCACCTGCTCCTTGAACAAATGCTTCCAGATCCTGAAATATCAAATTTGATAAAACTCCAATCAAAATTCCCGTAAATATACAAATTCTCCATACTTTTGGAAGTGCCTTCGCTGGACTAAGATGCATACCACCAACTTCGACAATGTCAGGCATGAAGGGACGAATTGGGCTGATGGAGAAGTGGGAGTTTGAAATTATGAGACTGGCGTTTCTCATGACATCATCTGCTGATGGAATAGAGGCATCCCCGAGCTCTTTCCGGTAAAGGGTTTCCATTCTTGGTTTAAAGTAAAAATCTTGCATACCCGTTATCATTACATTCATGGCAAAATTCTTAACACGCTCGAAAAAGTTCATTCGCTGACCGAATCCGCCAAACATATTTGCTGCAAATGTTCAAATTAATCTTCAGGATGATATATCCTGAGGTTATGGACTTTACCTATAAAAGATGGCGGACTTGGACTTCCAAGCAGGCCTGAAACCCAACTTGGCGCAGAAACTGGAGATACGATGATTAGAGTTGTGTTTAGCTTATGAATAAATCCAGCCATGCACCTTTGAATTAAAAATTTAAATATTTGAATTTTTAAAAGATTTTTCTAATAATTACTCATTGAAAAGCCCTGGCATTATGACGAGATCAAATTTTTGTGACATGACTTTTTGGACTTGTGGAAGTGCGTAAGAATCTCCACATAACTTTTCGAATGGCTCAACCATCATAAATGGATTTAACGACTGATTTGATTAATTAGATTTATATTAGATTTGATTAATTAGATTGATATAAAATTTATCGTATATTTATATTATTTATTTATTTCATTTCAAGTAATACGAGTACCTACCTCTCCCCTTTCTTTCATCTCGAAAAAATTTGGAATTCCAGCTTTTGACATTCCTTTTTCCATAAATTCTTCAAAATCAATGGTTTTGTATTCGATTAGATTATCAATCTAAATTTTTAATTAAAAAATTGATTAAATCGATCCCAAATTTTAATTGGAATATACTTTTTTCCCAGAAATGAATGGCGCGAGTACTGTAACTTCATGTCCCCGCTTCACCAGTTCCATTAAAAGGGTTTCATACTACAATAAATAGCATTAATCAAATATTGACATTTTAATAAATTATTCAAATTGAACCGTAATTTTGTGGGATTTCGATGACATAAATGCAGCACTGAGGATCTTTGCAGAGTTGACATTATGGGAATAAATTGCCAAAATTAAAATTGAAGAAAGGAGGAAATGAAAAAGCCTCATCTTGGCGTATTCCAAAATGATATATTTCGAGATCTATTTTATTTAAAAGAATCCTAAACTATTCTAAATAGAAAGGATTGAAGGTTTATTCAAAAAGAATAAAAAGACCGTATATATCTGTATTTATTGTAGATTGTTTAAAACTTTTATCAGAGCTGATAAACTTCTATTGAATTGATATGAATTAAGTGCTGACCGCAGGCACAAGGCACATGATTTAATACGAGATTATACATAGTACCTATATTGAGTTTATTTTATTTTATTTTATTTTATTTTTTTTAGTTTATCGTATTTTTAAACCCTTTTAAATAGAAGATAGGGAAGATAGTACCATTTAAGTTGCTCTATCATTAATGAATATTATGAATTTTATCGTACTTAGAATATTGTACACGCTACTAGACTTAAACGAGTACTATATATATTGTATAATATAACATGAAATGCATGTAATATGTAATATATGCCTAACTATCTGTGCTGGAAAGCCCAGAGTATTTCAATATCCTTGAAAATCATTAATAAATGTAGGTACCTGCTCTTGCTGGACTCGCGGTTTTTTATAGCCTATTCATCTCTTTTTAGCATATGATTTATTATGTAACATGTTTGCTAACCCTCAGATTAAGGAAAGAACTACTAAAGTTATCACAACATAGCATAAAGCGACTCTATAAGAGTCCTACAGTCTATCTTAATAACGAGTAACAAATGAACCTAAAATGTCAGATGCAAACTCTTGAAGAATATACTTTGAACTCATGTTTTTGAAAATTTGTATAGGAAGGAAAGTAGTAAATTGGATACTTTTAAATTCAAATCCATTTTGTGATTTTTGTGGCGGAAAAACATCGGAAATGGTCATTTTTCAAAAGCTCAAGCTAACATAATTTCCCCAAAAAGATACTCGTATATATATCCATTTCATTTGAAGCTTTGAAGCCTCCCCGGATTCGGTTCGTTTCGAGACTTGAAAAAATGGGTAGAAATTCTGTTTGCTTTCTCTTCGGGTTTTCCCCGAGTTTTACAGATCCCGGGAGGCTTTTGATTGAGGGCGCATGACATGCTCTCCCCGAAATTATTTCCGAAAGCTAAGAGAAAGTCGGTACTTGGTGCAGTCGTTGCAAACCCTGTTAATCGAAACTCTTCATCCAAAATTCTCCACTTACCCCGGGCTTTTATGAGCATACAAAAAAGTCCTAAAAATCAAATTTTGATTTTGAAACGGGAATTTTAAAGATTTTGGAAAGCGAGTGTGAAGTCTCCGAGTTTTCTGCGTATCCTCGAGTGTTTTTCCCATAAAAAGCTATTACTTCCAAGGGTATTCGAACCAAAAAAGGTAGAACCTGTAGAGTTTATTAGTATTTATTTGGGGAATCTCTTTAAAAGCCGGAGAACATTGGGGGCTCGAAATCCTCGTTCACTTGAATCCAACAAGTTTCTCCGGGGGATTTATTTGCTCGAGATCCGGGAAGCGCTTTCTAAAAAATATATAGTGGCCTATATATAACTTCAAATTGGATCCGAGGCTCATAAGGACTGAAAAACCAGAGCCGGGAGAGAGAGAAAGAGGAGATTGAAGAGCTTAAAAAAGAGGAAGGTAAGTCAAAAAAAACTTTTCCCCCCGAGAACCTCGGGGTAACTTTATGGCGGTGGCAAGAGAGAGCTTGGAGATTTCTTGGAAAAAGTGCTCGGGCCAATTCATGTATGATTAATAGATGAGTCTTTTAACTTTTTCAACTTGAGCCATTAGCTTCCCCTAATTAAAAGTACCCAAATTGGGAGATTGGAGGGGGGTTTTTTTGGAAGTGGAAAGTTTTTATATTTCACAATATTCCACCCAATCCAAAAAGATCCTTCCAAAGCATTACAAGCATATATACGAGCTCAACAATATTCAGATATGAATTTCATATTGCATTTTATTTTTATTAAAAAAAGATTTGAATTTCTGACGAGAATTCTCAAAGGCTGTCAATTGAGATAAAAGGTTCTCGATTTGTTCAAAGTCAGATATTGGCCAAAAATGAGATTTTGGAATATAAAAACTTTTCCGATAAAAATATGACGTGATCATATCGAACGAAGGGACCTATATTTGGAAAAAGTCAATTAAAAATCATAAAATTTTTCCCAATCTAAACTTTATTCAAAATCCCTCAGGTTTAAAATTTAAATCCCCAATTTCGGCCAATCTTCAGCATCAACAATCACTTATGAGCATATTCCCAGCCTAGGTATCCGTAGGTAGGGTAAGTAATCAATCCGCTCGAGTTCTTTTTGTTAAAAGACCTGCTTCACAAGTTGCTCCAGGAAAAAACAGCATCATTCCTTTGCATCTTAAAAGTTAAAAGTAACTCACATCCTTTGAGGCATTCTTACTCTTTCTGAGAATGAGAGTCACTAAATTGATTATACTATACCTACGTACTTATACTAGCATACTATGTAATAGGAATAATAATATCCTTCCAAGGATTGGTTCCAAAATTGCCGTCTTTCCGCCGTCTTTTCTTAAAAATTAAACTCTGTAAAGGAACTTGGAGAGACTCGCTCGACGACGGAGATGAATCTGAAATTCTCATCTCTCCCGGTTCCTCCCCGACAAATACCCAGACCCTATATAAAATGATCGATACCAGCCGAGCCAAGAGAGTTTCATCCTGTAGAAGGTTCCATCCTGTTCCTCCAACTTCCCACTCGATCCTCTATTCTTTGCTTGAGATTCGATTGAATTTTGTGCAAAGGAAATATTTACTCGGGGAGGAATTGCCCTTCACAAAAGAAGAGAATATTCCCTGCATATTTGATTAGATTTATACTCGAAGAGGAATATGAAAGGTCTTTTGACTTGTACCAATCTGTATTCAACACGTTAAATTGTAGAACATGGCAGTTTTATAAGCTTCAAAATAAATAGACATTATTTTTGTTGGGTAAAACCACTCTGCGGCCGTGCACGGGATGATATCCGAGCTAGGGGTTAGAACAAATAGTGGACGATCAATCAAAATTTTGCACAAATGCATTCATTAGACTCTTTGAAATTTGAACCAAGCTCTGTGTGCAATATGAGATGAATTCTCTCAAATCATACAAATTTGTTATCAATTTACATTTTACCTGAAACTAAAACTTTGGACCCCTTGAATTATCATTCAAATTTGATCCAAAATGATCGGATTTTAATTTAACCTCGAACAAGTTTGTTGGCTCTCCACACAGCCCCGAGAAGAGTATTGTGTTGCAAATGAGGAGAATTTGAGAATTTAAAGTTCATAAAGTCTCGGCAAGATTAATTAAGCTCGCGGTTTCGGTACTCGTATTTCAAAGGTTCAATTTGGTGAAAAA